>CAUYRT010089827.1:0-149574 GCA_963574885.1 Lepilemur ruficaudatus
ATCCCCAATTAGCACTTGGAGCCTCTGTCCTTGTGCTGGGAGCACTCATCTCTGTGCAGCTCTAGAGAGCAAGGCCTGCTCCCTGGACAGTTGCTGTACCACAGTGGTGTGGCGGTGGTGGGGAGGCAGCTCTCTGGCCCCTTCCTTCAGCCCAAGCTTCTTCAGTCTGGAGAATGAAGATGCACTGAACTTCATTAAAGCCCCCCTCTCCCTTCAGGTTATCTTGCAATACTGGGGTTCAGGTGTCCCTAGCCCCTGCCCTGGATACTGCCACTCCCATTCGCTCTTCCCCACTGCACCAGCCACCAGCCACTCTATTAAGAGTAATTCTTCTGAAAAACATTAACTCCACTTGTCTTTGGGCAAAGCAACACACTTTTGGAGCCCTTCCACACACCCACTCATGCGCCAGGCCTTGTGCTGTGTGCTGGGGACAAAGATGCATTGGATTTGGCTCTTGCCCTCAAGGAGCTCCCAGTCTGGTAAGGGAAGAGTGGAGCAGGGAGCAGTAAGCAGAAAATAACACATCACAGGAAGTTCTTGAAAAGCAATTAAAGGTTAGGATCCCAGCTGACAGGATCTAACCCCAGACTAAGGGGAGGGGAAAATGGTAGCAAAGCTTGGTAGGGGGGCAATGACACCTGAGTAGGGAGTGAACCATGTAGAAAGGTGGAGACAGAAAAATCAGAACCATGAACCATGGACTCATTGGCTCTTGGCTCATTAAAAGGCAGACTCATAGGCTCCTAGAATTATTCTTTTAATCAACAACTATTTACAGTGCCAGACACCATGCTGGGTAAAAAGATCTCAAACTGAATAGATCTCATACCCCAAAGCCAGCCAGGCTTCCATATCCTCCTCTTGAAAGTCACACTGCCTCTTCCTGATCCAAAGACCAGGGGAGAGAAAAAGGAGGTTGAAGATGCTGCTCTGGGTGTCAGAATGAAGGTGAATACCTCCTGGTGGTATTCAAGGAAGGCTGTTCAACTGGGAACTCTGGGACAGACAATACACACCAGGAGGGGATCTTGGCTCCCTGTGGCTGCAGTGGCTGGCAAGCGGTCAGAGCTCTGTTGACTGAAGTCAGAGTCAGACAGGATGGAGATTGGAATGATGACCTATACCCTGAGCAGATTCCAGCCTACCAGAGCTGAGAAGTGAATCCTCCTCTCAGTTACATCCTTCAGCTACTCTGTCTCAAAGTCCCAGGTGTTCTTTCCGCAGAGCCCATATTACAGCTTTAATTCCATATGCATTTGTGTGTTCTTTCCTCTCCTTCACTAGGTTGTCACCGTCCTGAAGACAGGAACCACATCTATTTTGTTCACCACCATAATCTCAGTATAGGACACAGGACCAGGAACAAAATGGGTAATAAGAGATTGTTGAAATGAATTGAGACTGATGGTGGATACAGAAGGACATTCCAGCAGATGAGGGCAGCCTGGTGATGAGCTCATTTCATTTTAGAAAGGAAGAATGGGCCCAAGAGAGGATGGACTGGTGCAAAAATAAAGCTGCCTATGTATAGGGCAAGGATGGGGGTGTGGTGAGGCCTGGCCCTGGGGGCAAGAACACAGCCACAGAAAGTACTCACAGTCCTGGCCCCCACCACCCCCGCAAGATGCCCCAGCCTCCATAGTATCATGTCCCTTGAAGACCCCTTCTTCCTCACACTCAGCCACCTTCTTGAAGTTGTAAACTCCTTGTCCCAGAGCCGCACGGTGCACCCAGCCACGCAACCTTCTCTCCAACCAGACCTCCCAGAACTGCCCCAAAGGGCCAGAGGGGAGAGAAATGAAGCAGCTACCAGTTTGGGGATGCGGCGGGGCAGCCTTGCCTCTGTGGGAGAGTTTCAGGGACATATAACAAGGCCAGCACAGCCTTAGCACCTAATCTATGCAGGGTAAGCCTCGAGAAGAAGAGCACACAGCCGATCCGGGTAGTCCAGCACATCCCTGTTAGCACAGGATCTGCCCCGGTCAGTTTAGGGTCATCCGTGTTAGCCCAGGGTCAGGCCCACTCAGAGCCGGGTCACCCTCGTTGGCATAGTGTCATCCCTTGTTAGCGCGAGGTCTTCCTGCTTTGGAGCAAGATAGTCCTTGTGTGCAGAGTCAGCCTGGGAGGGGCGGGGTCACCTCGGTTAGCTCTGGGTCATCTCTGTTAGCTCAGAGTAAGCTCCCAGTACTTTGGGGCCAGCGGCGCCCCCAAGTGGCTGGGCCCGGCCCGCGCTCAGGATCCGGAGCACGAGAGGGTTTCAGGAACCTCGGCCCTGAGCTCTCCACCCTCGCTCCTCTCCACTTGGGCAGCGAGCCTCGCCGACTCAGGTCCCAGGCCGCACCCTTCAGGAACTGCTTCTGCTTGCGAACAGCCTTTGCATGCATCTTTGACTCTCTGTTCGCAGAACGCAATTTGGGTGCGCGAGCGCATCTGAGACCCAGAATCCAAAATTGTAAGCAGAGAGGAGACATTCAACGGAAACCCAGCCCCAGCTCCAGGGGAAGCGGCGACAGAGCCCTTCCCTCCCTACTCCCCTCGGGTCTCTATCCGCGGACGCCCACTCTGCCGACTTGTCTCTGAGAGCTCCGGTCCCGTCCCCCAGCTTGAAGTACCTCCAGCTACAATCCCACAAAATCGGAAGGTCTCAAGTTTGGCCGGGCGGGGATACTTAGGGAGGAAGCAGAGCCACTGCCTCCTCCCCACCCAGGCTTTGGGAACGTTCTGCCCCCTCCCCCACCTAGGCAGGGTCCAGTTCCCCGGCTCCCTCTCCTGACACGCCCGCCTCTCCCACCTCCCAACACTCACGTCCCCGCAGGGCTTGGGGTGCGGGTAGTCAGGGTGAACAGAGACAGGAGTAAAGGGAGCTAGGGACAGAGAGCTAGGCTTTCTTTCACATTTGTGCCACCCTAGTCCAATGCCACCGAAGACACAATGGGAAGCGCTGAGAACTCTGCCGGCTTCGCGACAGCAACTCACTTTCACCCTAATCCTCATTCCACCTCCTCCACAAAGGAGACAGGTTCATGCAGACGCTTGGCCACCGCTCTGCAGCCCTGCCAAGGAAGGAGAAACCCCAAGGTCCCACGTGGAATACCCTTGGATCCTGAAAGTAAGTGCGCGGAGCTCCTGGGTACGCAGCCTGTCGTGGAAGCCCTGAGGCGGCTGCCAGGGCTGTGTCTGGAGTCCAGCGCTGTCCCATCCAGCACCCTTGCAGCCGAGGGGCAGCTGAGGAAGGAGCTGGGAGGCAGTCACTGACCCCAGATGCAGGAAGTGAGTCCAGGCTAACTTATTCCAGCTCCATTTCTGAGATAGAAAAATTAAGGACTACTGGGTTGGTGGAGGGGAAGTACTGGCCCAAGGCCACAGAGAGTTGGCACCCAGCTAGCATCAGGAATCTTCTCACCTCCTCCCCCTTCTCTACTCCCAACATTAGATAATCATCAGGGAGGGTCCTAAGATGAAGAGTGAGGAGGAGGGAAAAGAGGCACCAAATCCCTGGTAATTTCCAGAGGTAAGTGTAATTCAGAATTTCTAATGCACACACACACACACACACACACACACACACACGCTCCTGCCAAAGCCCTGACGCCTGGTCAGCACATATGACCCAGGAAGGAATGGCTCCAATCAAGGCTGCCTGGGGCCTGGATGGCCTCGATTTTCTTTGCTTATTCTCTGCTTTGTGAAAGGCCTAGAGTCAGGTAGGGTGCAGGAAGCAAGGCCCGGGAGCACTCAGGTGGGATGCCTGGCAGACAGATTCTTCAACAGACTCATGGAAGCTGGGAGAGAAGGAAGCCACCCATGTCTTGCAAAACCCAAACAGGAAAGAGGCGATTTACTGACAAACGCTGACCATCGCCTCCCCCGACTCCTTCCTCTCCTCCAAGTAGGTTGCTAGTGGTGGACCTCTGTGCCACCTGGGGCTGGGGGAAGAATTTGGCCATCTCCCCAGTCCAGGAACCCTAGGCAGAGTGAAGCACCAGACACTCTTGCTAAGTACACTCCACCTCCCGCCTGCTGCCAGCACCTCCCTCACCTATTGTCTGCCATCCCACACCTTGATCTCTATTTTACTCCCCGTCCTGCCTCTGGGAAGGATAGGGGATTCTGAAGAGGCATGGACAGCTCAGATGACATTTGAGATTTCCTGAGAATACAAGAGGAGATGCTGGGTTTTGAGTTTCTTCAAAATACCTAGACCCTAATGGATACAAAATTACAGTTAGATATGAGGCATAAGCTCTAGCATTCTGCAGCACTGTGGGGGAAATATGGTTAACGATAATTCATTGTATGTTTTCAAAAAACTAGAAGACAGGATTTTGAATATTTACAATGCAAACAAATGAGATAAATGTTTGAGGTGCTAGATATGCTAATTACCCTGATTTGGTCATTACATATTGTATACATGTGTCAAAATGTCACTCTGTACCCCATAAATATGTACAATTATTACATGTGACTGAAAATAAAAGGAAAAAATCTAGACCAGTGCTTTAACTGTCAATGGAAGAAAGGCTGCAGGGTCCAACCTTACATCCAGGATCCTGCTGAGTAACTTTGGGCAAACCTAACCCATCACCCCTCTCTAGACCTGTTTCCCAAATGATGTCAGCCTTGGATACCCACAGGCTCTGCAGTCTGCACCTGCCCCCTCGATGTAGGAGGATAGTTTTCTGGAAATGGAAAGGAAGGCTCCAAAGCCACATAGGACCAAGCCAAGTCCCTCTGTGCAGACTGGAAAGGGGATGGGGTTAGCAGCACCAGGCCAGAGAGCACGTCTGAGGCCAGATAATGGAAATTTCACTACTCTGGAACAAACTAGATCCTGAGCCCAGAGCAGGCTGCAGGGGCTGGACATGGTGGGAAAGATAAGAAGTGGGAGGCTTGGGAGGAGATCAGCCTTCTCCACTGCTGGTCAAGTCACTGCAGCACTCAGCATCTTTGCTTCATGCTCAGTGTTCCCAGCCTTGTCTGCAGCTGGGAGGGAAGGTGGAAAAAGATGGACAGGTTCCACAACACAAGGAGAGTCTGGGAACTCAGGCCCTCTTCCTCCCCACTCCTTCAGGAATCCATTCCCTAACCCTTCCACTCCAATCATCTCCAGCCTCCACCCAAGCCACCCAAGGAGACTGACCACACTCACAGACTCACACCAATACAGTCACAAATATACTTTAGCACATACAGCCATTCACAAATATTCACCCCTAAGCACAGTCTTCTGATATATCCATCCCGTCTCACACACAAACAAAAACATAGTCACAGACCCTTGTGATACCTGGAGCCACCATCATAAAGTTGAAATTTATGCTCTTAACCCTAAAAACACCAAACTTAACTTTTTACCTCAAGTTATATGGTGATAATCGATTGTTTTGCCTTTCCTTGAGTTCTCTACTACAAGTTAGACTGTTTGTAATGATTCTAGGCAGACGTTCGCTGCTTGTACCACCAGGATAATACCCAGCACACAGTAGGTGCTCAGTAAATATTTGAAAAAAGAAGCAAGGAAGGAAAGAAGGAAGGAAGGAGCCAGGCACGAAAGAGATCTCCAAGGTTGTGGGCAAATTAATTTGCCTGTGTTTAATCCTTACCAGGTAACTCATCAGACAGGAAAACTCTTCCTGGTCACCGAGTGAGCCCTAACGCTGGCCTCGCACTTTTTAGATGGTCAGCAGACCGCCTGAGGGACCGACGTGCATCAGAGGCCAGAGAGGCCGCCTGATGCATCCGAACCCTAAAGCGGCTTCACTGACTGTCTGCCTTCTCAATGCCACATGCAAGATCTATGGGTTTGCAAACCAACACTCAAACGATCCTCGAGCCTCCCGCTGGCCTGGGCTTCCACAAAGCGTAGCTGGCTGCGGAGGCAAGGACCTAGTGAACTTGGGGCAACGCTGGCCCACCGCATTGCCAAGCCCTCGGATCAGCATCTTCGTATCGGTAGTACGGGTCCTGGACTCCTCTTTCCAGCTCCGAAACTGACCCGCTCTGTGATCTCCGCCTGGTCCTGGAGCGAAGGTGGAGCCGCCTGGTCCTCAGGACCGTCTAGGTCTGGGTCCGAAGCTAATTTAAGCAATAGCCTCATTAGCTACCCTCTTTGGGGTGACTCATGGGGAATCGAGACCTATCTCAAAATGATCGGGACATACGCATGTAGGTCAAAAGTTGAGACACGAATCCAAAGGGCCCAGGAGAAGAGGCGGCCGGGAGGGGAAGGCGTGGGTGGCAGTGAGGGTAGGAAAGTGAACGTTCCACAGCCAGCGGGTCATCTGCATCTGAATGGGATGGGGCATCTAAGCCTAGGAGTCTGGAGCTGCCCGGACACCTGCTGGGGGAAGGGACGCAAAGCGAGGGTCCTATGTAAGCGGCAGCAAATTAACATGAACAATAAAGTCCACTTCTGTACCCTCAGCGGTCCCCCCACTCTCCGCCACCACACACATAGTTTGGCAGTGTCTACACTATAACTTCAAATACACTTTCCAGGTCCACAGTGATTTTTAGGAATTGAAGTAACGGATTTTAATTTTTTGTTCTCCCAATAACTCTCCCTTTCCAGTCTTAAGATCCGTGCAACCGCAATTCCAAAGATACTTGCGTATACAGAAATGGCCCAGAGGTGAAAACAGCCTGAGGCAATTTTCCAACATCTGGGGAACCAAGCACGGACCTCCAGGGCCTCGGCTTCGCGAGGCGAACTGCGCGGGATCCCTGTAGAGGCTGCTGAGCTCACCCTCCCGAGCCCAAGCGTTCATGCCCAGTGTGATGCGCACCCCTCGGGAGCCGCGTATCTCCAAATAACCGTGCGGGGGATGGAGGGGCGGTAAAGGCTGGGACTCTGTTACCCTCTCCAGGACGACGAAATTTCGGCGCGGAGGCTGGCGTGCAGAGAGGAAGGCACTCGGTGCAGACCCCTGCCCCACGGAGAAATGCAAAGTCTCAGCAAGCGACTTCCGCTAGGAGTCCGCGTGGAGCGAAAAGACAGCGCTCCGCAGGGACCCCGGACTCAAGGCCGCCAGCGCCAGGAGGGTCGGAAACAACCCAGAAGGTGTCAGCCGGGAGTCCAGCAGTGGGGCGCCGAGGAGGAAACTGCTTCCCTTTCCGGGCAGTGCGAAGCCTGCGGGTCTTCGAGCGGCCGTAGCCTGGGGGGGCCGCGCTGGCTCCGCTACGGAAGAAGGCGGCGCCCGCTCCGCCCCGAGCCGCGCTGCGCCGCGCCCACTAGCCCGTGGAAAAATTCGTTCCCGAAACCCGAGCTGGGAACCTCTGTCCTCCCTACAGATTTCTCTGTTGGTACGTGTCCATGCCGACCTTAAAGAACAGAATCATCCCGCTCCAAAAATCCAATCAACACTTGTTTTGCTTTCAAATACCCCAATAGACGAAAATCTTAGGAGGCTGAATTATCATGTCCAACCGTTGTCACCTTTAGTTATTTTTCGACGTCTCTCCCAAAACCTCAGATCACCAGCCCCAGGGATAAATGTAGGCTGGATCTCATAATCCCGGTTGGTCCTCCCGGACGACTCCCAGGCCCCAGCCTAAACAACCTTTTGAAGCACGAATCCGAATAATTTAGGCGCAACCCCAAACTCGCCTCGCTTCTTTTTGGCGGAATGAACGCGGTTCGAAGTAAACTCCGAATTCGGTCCGCGAAGACTCTAGGAGAACTGCCTCCTCCCACCTCCGCCTAGGCACGAAACCTTACGAGGCACTCTCCACACTCAAAATCTTTTCTCCCTTTCTCTTGCAGGGTCCCTCGTTGAAACAGCGTCGGCGCCTTTATTCGCCTGACCCTGTGCGCAGGAAAACCCGCCTGGTCGTTCATTGTCTGGTCCGCGACTGCCCCCGCCCCCGCCCCAATCAGTGTCACAAAACGCCCCTTTCAACAGATTCCAAACCCTCTTCACCCGGGCTCACCGAGCCTTCAA
This sequence comes from Lepilemur ruficaudatus, assembly GCA_963574885.1. NCBI lineage: Eukaryota > Metazoa > Chordata > Mammalia > Primates > Lepilemuridae > Lepilemur > Lepilemur ruficaudatus. The sequence goes on from CAUYRT010089827.1 coordinate 7,947, forward strand.
CTTCATTAAGTGTGCGCTACGGCAGCTCTGGAGGAGGCGAAGTTTAAATAAACCAGAGCGGAGAGGGAGGAGTGGTGGGCCTGGGGGTAGGGGGCTTCCTATTTGAAGGGGGGAGAAAGAAGTGTTTTTGAAAAGGAGAAAAAAGTCATCAGGGAAAAAGCGCTTTGTAACCACGAAGATGCGCCCGCTGTGGCGAGAACAAATTGGATATGGAGGGGAAGTGTCCGCCCCCACCTCAACTCCGGCTCCTGGGTGGTCCGGGGAGCCCCAGGAGAAAGAAAGAAAGATGCGGAGGAATAAGTGGTGGAAAGAATTAACCGCTTTAATTGGGCTGCCCGAGAGAAGTGCGGGAGAGGCTCACCGATGTGCTTCGATCACCCAAACCAAATACCTTTCAATAAAATAAAATGTCTGCTCTTAGCCGGGGCTGAAAAACGTATGTCAAAGTTTGAGAATCGCGGCTGTTCTTCACAGCCATAGAAAGTAAATCTGCAAGATGGGGGAAATTCTGCCCGGAAAAAGCCCCTCCCCTTCCTTGTGGCCTCTGGCCTCCCGGCGCTGGATGAAAAGGAATAAAATTGAACGAAATTGAACGAAATGAAGTGAAATTGACCAGTGAAATTCGCCAATTTTCTTCCCCTTTAAACTGCCCGCTCTCAGCAGCTCTCTCTGAACCCCAGGCGGATTTCTTACCATTTTTTTCTCACCTCCGAGAGATGAAGGTGTGCCCTGAATATTTTCTTATTATTGTCACCGATTGTTGTGGCCCAAGGGGAAGCAGCACCTCAGCTGCCTCCACCCAAACAGCAAGGGAAGCCGCAGGAACCCAGCCGCTCCAGATGGGAGGGCCTATTTCTCCTCCCAGGAGGCCAGTCCCCTAAGTGAGTCTCCTTAAATTGAATATCCACCCTATGCACCAACGGGTTAGGAGGGAGCCAGCGATTGAGCCCCTCCAGTCTAGAGGAAAAAAAAAAAAAAAACAGGAGGAGGACTCTACCATACAATTCCTGCAAGTCCCTCATTCTTCTTCTTGCAGGCTAGCTTCCAGATGGGCCCCCAGCTCCTAACTAGCTCCCCACGAAGACAACCTAAAGGAGTCTGAATTCCAGATACTCCCTTTCACCCCCACCCTCAGCATCTGGAGCCTCCAGGGCTCCCTTGGCAATTCCCTTTCTGGGTATATTTCAAGGCCAATTGGGCATCAGTGACTTTTCTCTGGCCCAGGTCCTCGACCATGATTATATAGGGCCCAGGTCCGGCCTTTTTAACCCACCGGGAAACTGTGGTCGGAGTCATGGGTCTGGGACCTCAAGATCCCTAAAAGCCCTCATAATAGCACATCTCACTCTTTTCCCCCAATCCTCTTATTTTCTAACTTTCCCTGATACGGACCCTCCGACACACATAGATACCAAACAATATGTTCAGATAAATTCACACACACACACACACACACACACACACATTCACAAAGACACATGAAGGAAGCCAGAAGGATCTACTGCTCCTATAAATAGCAGTTATGGAACTATCACATCTATCTATACACCATCAGATATGAATTCTAGCTGACTTAATTTTCTCCCTTCTACAGAAGAAAAACCACTTGATAAATTTTTTATTTAAACCTCCAACCTAATATCTGGGAGTGATGTATTCATGGTAAATGAGATTGTGTAGCAACAAAGCACTTTACTGAAAGCAAACACACACACACACACACACACACACACACACAGGGTCACATTCACCCTTCCTCAAGTGAAAAGAAATGAAATCAAACTCAGCAATGGAAGTCAACAAAGCAGCCAGCCAGAGACCATTATCCGGGTATCAGCAGATATTTCTGCCTTTTTACAGTTGAACCTAACCTTACTTCTGAGCCATTTGATAAAATGATGGAAAGGTATCCCACTGCATTCAACTTTCCTCCACTCCCACAGTCCCTCAACAAGGTGGAGGAGAAGGGTGCCTCACCTCTGGCAGAGGGGCTGCATTTATCAATATGCACTTCCAGGCTTCTCTCTCCTCCACTGTTGAAGAGGATGAGAGACCTGGGAGTCCCAACAACCTTTCCCACCCCACTCTCGTGTATTCTTCTCACCCTAATCCTTCTTCTGATCCCCTTTCTATAGGGGCCTCTGTCCTCTACCTCCTCCTGCTTTTCTACTATTTCTAGCTGGGAGTGGGGGGAGGGATCCTAGCTGAAGAGGCCCATATGGCCCAACCCTCTTAAGTTCTCTCTGCCCACTCCTCTCAAGTCCTCCGCATCTGGGTCTCTGACCCTGCCTTCTTCCTTCTGTCTCCCTGTCACTTCATCTCCCAACCCTTGTACTCAACATGTGTCTGTCTTCTGTGAAGGCTGGACTGCCTCTTCCTACACTTTCATGTTTCTCCTTTCCTATGATCTTACTGGAATGTACAGAGAAAAGAGCCAAGCAACCAACTTTCCTTCACCCAAAGCATCACCTCTCACCCAACACCCTTGCACATCTGGCCACTGGGAGTCCCAGACACAAGCAGAGAGCTGGGAGGCTAGATGGGCTTAATGGAAGGCTCCAACCAGACCAATGGATTTGCACTCAGGCAATAGCTTCTGGCTGTGAGCCTGGCTCAAGGGATGGGAAGTTTTACCCAAGCAGAGTGAAACCCCACTGACTCTCTCCTTCAGCTCATAGTACACTGCTAACCCTCTCAGGCTTCAGGAAAGAAAGGTTTCACAGTCCCCAGTTCAAGCCTTTCACTCTGACCATTACATGTGGGAAGAAGAGAGGGGGTTCCAAAAGCCCTATAGTGGCCAAGAAGAAACCCCTCTCCTCCTAGAGACAGAGAGACAGTGAATGAGAATCACAAACACACACGAACACAATGTTCACAGACACACATAGAAATAAAAGCAAAGATACTCTGAAATACAATTCATAAAAAAGACAAAAAGCAAGGATACGTGCTGACCCAAACACAAAAACAAATTACAAGCTCCATAAAAGCCTGACACACAGAGCCATACAGAGTATGCATCTAGACATATTCAACTCGTACCCAGTGGGTATAGTGGTACCCAGTGGGTACCCAGTGGGTATAGTGCTCATAAAAGCACTTAGCACCCAGCTCTGTCCAGGCCATGCTAAAGTCTTAACTAGAAGGAGATGAGAATCCTCAGGTGCATTTGAAACACAACCCGTCTGTCCGAACTCCAGGCAAAAACCCTAGGACCAGAGTGAAAATGAAAGTGCTATAGCTTTCCAAATGTATAAAAGAATAAAAGAAAAAAAAAGAAAGTGCTGGAGGGGCCACAGGCTTCCCAGAGACCTGGCCTCATCGACAGCCCAAGGCCAAAACCGATGTGTCCCCTGTATCCTGTGAGCCCCAGCCCTCCTCTGCCTGCCTGGGCTGCCTAAGGGCCTTTTCTCACCACCCTCTGTTGGGGATCTAGGGGTCTTCTAAGAGAGCCCCAAAAGAGACAAGGGAGTGCAGGCAAGCAGACAGAGCTGGTGACTGCTGAAGTTCACATACATTTATTCAATTGACACCAAAGAGGAGTGGGGGCAAGACAGATTTTTTTTCTTTTCTTCCACACAAACCATCAGATGATTTCACAGAGTCTCCCCACAGTGGAGAAATCTAAATCAACGCACACCCAGTGGACAGAACGCAGAGAGCTGCCCGCTGTACAGATATTTACACATAATTACAGGAACCCTTGCCACAGGGCATGCCCTTGCCCACCCCACTCCCACCTCTCCAGTCCCTGGCCCGACCCTTCTCTCCCACCCAACCTTTAGCTACAATAAATATTGCAGGGCCTGGGACAGAGCAGAACGCTGAGAGGGCTGCTGGCCCCGGATGGCTGGACCCAGCCGGCCACGGGAAAGGGGAAAAGTTCCTTTAAAAGCACCCAAACACAAAAGAGAAAGGATTTTCCTCAGTGGAATGGGATCCAGGGTTTCTGCAGGGATTGTGAAGACCCCTGCTCCACCTCTCCGTTCAGCTCCGCCTTCGTAGACACCGGTTTAGGCTTCAGAGGGAACGAACTTCCTTGGAGAACAGCAAAAAAAAAAAAAAAAGTTGAATTTTTCTTTTAAGCACAAAGCGGATAATAGATGTCTTTAAATTATAATATTGGACAAGCTGGGTCTCAAAGTTGGGGAAGGAAGTGAGGGGAGAGGCAGAAAGGGACACCTCTCAGCGCAGTTGGTGTTTCTGGCGAAATCAGCAGGGCCTGGGCAGACATCTCTCCGGGAATGCATGCTTCCGGGACTGCGGAGAGATGCAGAGGCAGGGAAAAAACGAAGGCTCCCCGCTCGCTCTTTTACTGATCAAACTGGGTTGGGATCTTGGCTTGTGACCTCTTCACGCATAGACCTGGGCCTCGCCCTGAGCGATAGAGCCCGCTTCGTCCCAACTATCGGCGAGATTCTGAGCGTGAAGCCTGAAGTGCCAAGTCACGCGCGCCGGTCCAAGGTCTGCAGACTCTTCATAAATAGACTCCCTGAGTTCCGCTGGGTCCGCAGGAGCTCCGGAGAGAGGCTGAGTGAAGGCCTAACCGACCCTGAGCCCGCTGTGGTCAGAAGTGGCAGCCACTGAGGCTGGCGACTTTGCTGGCAAACGGGGACCCTGAAGACAGGAGCGAGTCCCCGGGGTGCGACAGGCGAATGTGGCCGGCTACGGGAGCCAGGGCCGGGGCAGTCAGCATGGCCAAGACCTGGGCTTGACCCCCAGGACCAGCGGCTGCTGCGAACGGCGGTCCCGGGGAGCCCTCGCCACCGCCCGGGGGTGCGGCCCCGCCGCCACCGTGGCCCATAATGTGGTCTATAGAGAAGGAGGGCCTCTGCCCTGCCCCGACGCCCCCGCCGCCTGCACCACTGCCCGCGTCCGTCTTGAGGCCCTGGCGCAGAAGTGCAGTGGACAGACTGGCTGCGGTGCCAGCCGCAGGAGGGCTCAGGGACGCGGGGTAGAAGGTTTTGGCGCAGCCCAGCTCCGCGCCCAGGAAGGCGGGCAGGCCTGCGGGGCCCGGGCCCGACCCTGGGGCAGGCGCAGGGGCTGGAGCCGACGCTGCGCCCGCGAACACCGAGGCCGTCGGAGGTCCGGGTGGAGGTGCAGCAGCGCGGCCTGGAGGAACCGACAGCTGGCAAGGAGCAGCGGCGGCTGCAGCGGCGAAAGCGAAGGCGTGCGGGTGTGGATGCGGATGCGGGGCCGGTCCCGGCGGGGGTGCGCCGTAGGCCGGGAGCGCCAGCCCATAGCCGTAGCCATAGGCTCCGTAAGCAGCGAAGCCGGGCAGGAAGGCGCCGGGGTCCCCCGCCGCCGCAGCCCCGCCACGCAACAACAACTCCGGGTGCGGGTGCGGGTGTGGATGCGGCGGCGGTAGCGGCTGCCGCTTGAAGCGCTTGCGTCGCCGCAGGAAGCTGCCGTTGTCGAACATGTCGGCCGACTCTGGGTCGAGCGTCCAGTAGTTGCCCTTGCCCGGGTTGCCCGGCTCGCGGGGGATCTTGACGAAGCAGTCGTTGAGCGAGAGGTTGTGGCGGATGCTGTTCTGCCAGGCGGGGAACTTCTCCCGGTAGTAGGGGAAGCGGCCGCTGATGAACTCACAGATCTCGCTCAGCGTCAGGCGCTTCTTGGGGCTCTGCAGGATGGCCATGGTGATGAGCGCGATGTATGAGTAGGGGGGCTTCACGAGCGGACTCCGCGTCGCCGCGCCCCCCGACGGCGGTCCCGGCCCGGGCCCCGCCGCGCCTCGGGCTGCCGCCGCGCCTGGCCCTGGGCTTCCCGCGGCAGCCGCCGCCCCCCGGGGCGCTAGAGCGCGAGGCTCGCCCTCCGAGCAGCCACCCGACTCCTCCTCGTCCTCTGCTACGTCTGCCTCGGCTTCCTCCGGGGGAGGCTCGTGGCCGTGGGGGAGCACGTCCCGGGGGGCTCGGGGCCCGGAGCGGGCTGGGAGCTCCCCCCCACCGCTGCCGCCGCCCACCACGTCTATGTCTGCGTCGGCCTCGGACAGCGCGGCCGGGGAGCTCTCGGAGGACATGATCTCGCAGCAGCAGCTGCCCAGGGTCATGGTGCCGCCGCCGCTCTCCGGCTCCGCTCCGGCCGCGGCTCGGGCTCGGCCGCGCTGCCTCTGGGGCGAGTGTGTTTTGCGCGCGGGCGGGGAGGGGGCGGGGGACTGAGGCGGGCAGGGAGGGGTGTCCCCCAGCTCCGCAGCGCCCCCTAGTGGCCCAGCTCAGCCGCTCTCACCTTCCAGTGCGCACCCAACTGGAGGCACTCTCCTGCCCCGGGAGCGCGAGCTGGGACCTGCACCCGGCCACCGGCTGAAGGAGCTCAGGCTTCCCCTTATCCTGGCCGGTCTCAACCCCCAGTCCCCTCCGTGGGAGTGGTGGGGTGGGGGGATTAGTCCCTCCCCCCCCAGCTGCTGCCTAAGGCGGAAGAGCCGCGGGCCTGGGGCGGAGCTCCCTGGGAGGGGTGGGGTGAGGCGGGGCGGGAGGAGGCGGGCGAAGTGCCTCGGCTGAGAGGCCCGGCGGGAACAAACCACCGCCGCCGCCGCGGGAGCTCGGCGAGGGTGGCTGGAGGCGGGTCCTCCTCTTCCCCGAGCTCCCGCAAACCCTCTGCTCCACGGAGCCGCCGCCTTCAGTGCGCTCAGCCCCTGGATGTCCAGGCTTACGCGTTCGCCAGCCGGAGCCGGATAAGTGGCGACAGCCCCACTCGTCATCTCCCCAAGGCGGCTCCCGGGCCACCAAGGCCGAAGCGCAGTTGGCGCTCTAGCGGGAGCCTGGGACGCCAAGACCTACGCCGCCTGAGCGGGGCCAGCCAGGGCCCAAGGGGGAGACGCACCTGAGTGATCGCGAGGAGCAAACTTGGCACTCTCCGCCTCGGGCCTCGGAGAGGTGAGAGATTCTGACTGTGCCCTTCTCCCCTCCAAGGCCAGGGGCCCGCCACCCATCTCCTCGCTGGGAGACCCAGGGAGTGCGCGCCTGCTCGTGGTCTCCTCTCCGAAGCTTCTCTGCGGCACTCCCCGGGCGCGGGCCGGTCCGTCGCTCCGAGTTTGCCTGTACTCTGACCTTTTTAATGTCTTGGTATCCATCTGTCCCGGCCTCTGTGACTCTGTATCTCTCATCCTCCGTGAATTTCTGTCTCCGTTTCCTGTGGAAACTGCATTTGTCTGGGTGTCTGTTTCTGGGTCTGGAACTCCTTCGCTTAATTTCGCCTCTCCTCCACCCCTAGTCGCACCCCCCTTTGGGGCCGCCAGACTTGTAGGTCCTACAGACAAGCAGCAGGATCCCCTCCCCGCGCCCCCCTACCTCCCTCAGTGAACCCTGACCTCAGCCCTGGGCCAGGGCGCCTGTATCTCTCAGGATGTTGTGTAGGATTGGTCCTGTGCACTCTTTCTCGCCAGCCCGGTTCCTGCCCATCCTGTCAGGCCTTTCTCTCCTGGCCTCCCTCCAGGACCCAGAAACGAGTAGCTTCCACATAGATTGGGCCCATTTCAGTCTCTGGGGCGCAGAAGGGGAGGTGGGCTCTGGACCCGGACAAAAACTGAGCGGATGGCTGGGCTGCTGCCCCGACAGCGCCGCGCAGTGGCCAAGGCTCCGGCATGCGAGGCTGGAGTCCCGGCGGCGCTCAGCTGTCACCAGGCTGTGTGACCCTCATTAGGTAACTTCCCCTTCTGAACTCAGTTTCCTGGTCTGCGTAGTAGTTGAGAGCAGGGATCCTAGAGTCAGGCTGCTGGGCTTCCAATCCTGGCCTCATTACTTACCAGCTCTGTCGCCTTGGGCAAATTTCTTAAACTCTTTGTGCCTCTGTTTCTGCCTCTGTTAAAATGAGATTAAAAACATGTACCCCACGATTAATATGTAAGAGTAACCATATTCTAGGTTATTTATAAAGATGATATTGAGAGCACTTTGCAGATTCTTGGGGCCCTGTTCTCTTAGAGAGAAAGAGGTTAGAGGCCATGAAGTCTCCCATCTGGATCTCAAGCCCAAGCCCTGGTCTAGCCCCTCCATCCCCACCCTCCACCCCTAACACCAACTCCACCCCTGCTGGGTTACTGGTGCCATCGCCAGTCTGTGGTCCCCTGTAGATAGTGCTGGGTGAAAGGGAATGCCCCAGAGTGCTATATCTCAGTAGGGTGGATGTCAGAGTGCATGAATTCTCTGTCATCTAACAGCAGCCTCTAATCCATAGATTAATCTAGCCTTAATCCAACTCTCCCTTTACAGAGAGGGGGTTATAAAGGCCCGGAGAAGAGGAAAAGAACTCATCCAGGCTCTTACAAGACAGAGTAGGGCTGGGTGATAAGCAACCCTTGTCACAGAATCCTCACAATGGAGTTCTTCATCTTTCCAAACTAAGAGCAGAAAGGAGTGGAAGGCAGGTCTGGCTGCTCACATCCTGTGAGAGCAAGTCCCCTGGACATCCTCTGGGATCTCTGACCAAGGGAATCTGTCTAGTGCACTACATAAACAGACTGTCCTCAGTAAAAAGAGAAGATGTCCAGTCCTCAAACTATGGGACAGGGATTACGAGCCCTGGAATTTGGATTTCCTGGGTGACAAGCCCTCCAGAAGAAAAAGAAGAAGAAGAAGAAAAGGTCTTGGAAAGAAATTTCTTATATGAGTCCAGATAAGTTGACATACCTAGGGTTGCTAGATTTAGCAGATTTATTTTATCTGGCAACCCTACACATACCTCAAGCTTGCTATCTCACACTTCCAAGACTCCCTTGCGGATACCCCACACCAAGGACCACACACCAACTTCAACCCAGCTCAGCTCTGTTAGTGTCTAATATAGTGGAGAGAAAAACAGTATTGGCATCATCCTACTCCATTTCACCTGCTGACTGTCTTCATTTCTAAAATGGCGAGTGGGAGCCAGTAGCTTCCCTCCTTGCCAGCACTTTCTTGGTTCTCCAGGCTCCAGCCCCCGACCCAGCCTCTGGGTAAGACTGGTTGGGACATTTGCTGCCCAAATTCTCTGGTTCTGATGCTTCAGACAAGAAGCTCTACAGAACAGCTGCAGCAGCCAACCTGGGCCTGTGCCTGGGCCTGCTGTAAATTGGCAGCTAGTGAGACCCACCTTGGGGAAAGGGAGTACTTCCTCTTCTGCAGGGTGGGGGTGGAGCATGATCTTAAGGAATCATCCAGATCCTTCACACACATACTTTCACAGGAATGGAAACTGAGGCCCAGGAAGTCATATTACTTGTCAGGTTTTTGAGGAGCCCTAAATTGGGCTGGACCCAGGTGTCTGGGCTCCCAGCCCAGATCTTGTCTGTTTATCCAAATAACTCTGCTTCTCTGACCAAGCTCCGCTCTGGGGAGGGAGATTTCTGGTAGCCTCTCATCCCTGCCAAGGTTCTGGGCCAATTTCTTTTAAACAGCGTCAGGAGTAGGTGAACTTGGGGCTGGAAGAAGGGTAACCCCAAGATTCTGGATTCCTTTTGTTTTGTTCACGTCTCCCGTGGCCCCTGCCATTCCTGCCCAAGGGCTCAGCCTCTTCACTGTCTTCCAGCAGTGTCTGCCGCCCCTCAGGAGTCCATCGGTTTCTCTGTGAAAACCTGGGCACTTTCCCAGAAGCCTGGGATCCAGCATCCACATCTGCAGCAGCCTCCAAGCAGTGGAGGGCTACCGCCTCTGTGCTCTTGATTAGAATGTCTCTGGTTGTGCCTGGCGTCCTCCCTCATCTGCCTCACTGCCTGGCCACCTTCCTTGAGTAGCCCAGGACAAGTGGGAGGAAGCGTTTGGGGGAGTGCCTGTTCGAGGTTTTCCACTCCAAAATGTTCGGATAACCGGGGAGAAGTTGTCGAGTGTCTATCGAGACGTATATGCTGCTATCAGTGATGTTGGGCCGTCTCTCCCTCCCTCTTACGATCCCTGTAAACAAGCTGTTCTCCTTTGCTGGGGAAAAGGACAGCCAGCCCTATGGCGATTGTGCGGATATGATTTTGTCAATCGAGAAATTGGCGGAAAGCAGCACTGGCTAGAGGCGGAGTTTGTCCTGCGTCGCGGCGCTGAACTACCGCGCGCGGCCTTTCGGTGGTTTGAGCTCGGCCAGCAGGAGGGTCTTCTCCTCCACACAGGTGGGCTGCAAAGACAGGCCTGAGCTGGTCAGGGGGCACCACGCCCGCACACTTCTCTAATTTTATTCACAAAACTGGCCAGCCTCAGCGAAAGAGGCGAGGCTGGCGCTTCTGCTCCGGAAGGGGCTGCAACTCTGGAGCGAGACGGTCGTCGGGCTTCAGCTGGGACATTTCCCGACCCTTCTCCACCCGGATCTTTGCCTGCTCAAGGACGATCCGATCCCTTGGCCCGAGAGGGAGGCCGGGGACTCCAGATCGTGTGACTCGCAGAGGCAGACCTCAGATGGCTCAGCTCCTCAGGCACAGAAATGACAGGGACTCCAGCGTGCGCGCCTTCTCCCCCCAACCCCCAAACCCACCTGCCCACGCCCAGGCGCTGGCGCAGGGGCCGGACGCCTCTGCCATAGTCTGCACACCTCAGCATGGAAAAGTTTCAGAGTACAGATTTCATCTTCCTTTCCTTTTCTCACACCTGGCCACAGTCCCCGCCAGCCCCGTCCATCCTACTCCCCCCACAAACACGTAGTGAGGGGCTCTCCGAGCACCCCTCGGCTGGAACACTGCGCAACGTTGAGACAGCGAGCTGTGGGGCCTGCCGACTCCCGTTCGTGGGAAGAGGGTTGCGGGCTCAGGAGAGGGTGAAAACAGCGCCGCTCAGAAACCGCCGGCCTCGGGCGCGGGCTACAGGTCAGGTTAGTGGGGGACGCTTCCGTGTGTTGAGCGGGTCTAAGTGTGCTCTTGTGGGTTCCTCTGTCCCCCAAGCCGAGGTTCTCTTTCTCTGTCCTTTTATGTGTCTGTCCTCCGGGCGACGGTGGCTCTGTGTGGCGCAGTACGCCCTGGCGCGACAGGAGCCTGTCCTGCGTCCTTCCCTCGCGACCTCGCGCTATGTGTCCGCAGAGCCTGAAGGCTCGCCATCCTCAGGGGACGAGGACTGGTGCCCCTGAAAGCTCGCCATCCAGGCCCACAACTTTTCCCCTGAGCCTGAAGCGCCGAGACGTGGGGATTGCAAAGCCGCTCGGGGCCAGGCGGGGTAGGAGGACGTGGGAGCGCGCGCGCCTGACTCTGTGACTATGGCAGGGAGAAGGGGGAGTGCGTACCGGGATCGCGCCAAGGGATAGCCAGTCGGGCCGGAGCGGCGGCCTCCTTCCTACCGATTACACTCGTCTGTCAGAGCAGCTGCACCTCTGGAACCAGACGCCCTTCTGGGGCCCTGAATTGGGGCGAGGCATGGCAGGAGGGAAGGCGCATCGCTGTATCCACCCGGCCTCCCTATGTACTCCTTCCTCCACCCCCGGCCCCGGGCACACACACACACAAGCGGTCGCTTTTAACTTTTCCGAGTCCCATACAGGGTAAATAGAGAGACGGCAAGTCCCCACGTGGGCGGGGAAATATTGTCGGGTTCCTGAGTCCTTCACGGCGGGTGCAGAATCGCTTAAGACTCGTAGAAGCAGAGCAAGGGGACGGGCTGGAGCTCTGGCCTCTCCGCGCGGGCGCTAGTGGTGGATTCCTGGGGAACAGCGACCTCTGGAGGAACCTCGCAACCATGCAAGGAGTCAGGAACAAGCCGACAAGGTCGGAGACCAAAGCGCCCTTTTCCCACTCTACTCCCATTCCTCCCTTTTGGCAAAGTCATCAGAGACTCGTAAACTCCGGACACCACTCCTTCCTCACGTTTGCTTCCTTTTCCAACCTGTACTTATGCTTCAATCCCTGCGCAAATCCTGCCTCCTCAAGAAAGAAGCCACCTTGAGAGCCCACCCATCCTCCCCTCTTCCTTCTCTGAGCCCCGGGAAGCTAACGCCTGAACTTGACTCCAGCGCTTGCACACCACACTGCACAGCCGAGCTACTTCCTGCCTCGCTCTTCGCCACCCAGACCGTTAATCCTCTCCACCCACCCCTTGCATGGTCAGTTATCCCAAAACTGGATTGCAGATTTTCAGAGCTCATTTCTCAGATGGGGAAATAGAAACCCAGAGAGGGCTGAATTGCCCAAGGTCTCACTGCAAGTTGGTAGCAGCGGTGAAACTAGAACCCCAGTATCTTCCCCCCACTCCCCAGCCCTCTTCATCTCACCTGGATGGGAAGCAGGTAGTTTGGGAGAGAGCTCATTTTGATAGATGAGGCCTAGGTGGGGGAGTTTTGGCATAGAAGGGGAGAAATGCAGGAGGGAACTGGGAGGGTGGTCACTGCTCCTGGATGGGGCAATAGGGAAGGCAGAGAGGGCAGAGCTGTGCTGAGAGGTCAGACCCTTCTTTTCCATCCTAGATCAAGCCACTTTGAAGGGCTCCAAATATCAGGGGTTGGCTGAGTATCTTACATCAGCAGGTGGGCTAGGCTGGAGACTGCTAACAGACTCAACTCAGGCAAATACCACCCTCCCCCATCCAGCCTCCCTCAGCCCCCAAGGGGAGGAGGGGCTGTGGAACAGCTCCTGCTAATAGGGCACTGCTGAAACCCTAGATCTACAGGAGGCCTTCTGGTGCTTGTAATTATAGAGTTAAAGGAAAAACTGAGAGGGTGATTTGCATGTAATTTGCATGAGGCCCCAGTGATATCTGCCCAGCCGCCTGGTTGCTTCACTTTCTAGGTATAGTATACTTGTCTGCACAGGATACCTGGCAGCCTGGCCCCTACCTGCTTGTCCAGCCTCACCTCCAACTCCTGCATTCCACTCATACTTGATGTACTCTTTCTCACCTCTTCACCTTTGCACATGGCTCACTCCTTCTGCCTGGCTCATTCCTCTTAATCCTTCTTGGTCCATTTTAACCATCAAGTTTATGAGATGCTTTCCCTGACAACACTCCACACTGACTGAACTGTGAGAGGCTCCCGAGGCTCCCGCCTCTGCGTTCCTAAAGCACTGCGCTCCCTCCTTTTCCAGTCTGTAGACTGTAGACTGTGAGCTCTTTGAGAAAGAAGAGGCATTATACTGCCTTTATCCATATCTTTCCTCCTCTACAACATGGGGGATAATTTTACCTACCTTATTGGGGTGTGAGGATTAAATGACATGAAGCACTTAGCCCAGTGCCTGAAACTTCGAAAGAGCTCAATAAATGTTTCATTATCAATCACTCTACCTCCTGCCAGGCACAAAGCCTGACACACACTAGGTGCTCAATTATACCTGAATGAAAGAATGAATGGTATAACATATCTCTCCCTCTGTTTGGAACACCCCAGAGAGGTACCTTGGATCATTAATAGGAGTATGCATACTCTGAGAACAGAGGTTGATCTCCCCCATCAATCCCCATCCCTGAAAGGAGAATGTGTCTCCCTCTCCAATTGAGTCTATCCATGGCTCCTGGCCACAGCAGTCACTGGATTTGTGTCTCGTACTCTCTGCCTCAGTTTCCACCTTTTAAAATGGTTGGGACAAATCAAACCAGCTGCCAAACTGAGCTCTGCCAAAATCTTTCAGGGACTTGTTATTGTTTGTAAGACAAAACTCAATCTACTTGGCATGGTGAGCTGAACATGCTTATAGTTCAGGGATATCCTAACTCTACGGAAGGAAGCCTCCCCTTCTGTGTTCCATGTGGTCCTAGTGGGGCTGTCCAATTTCTGTCCCCCTCCAACTTACCCCGCAGGAGCAGACAGGCAACCAGCTGGATCAAAATATAGCATTGCAAGTTCAAGACCCAGTGATTAGTCCAGGCAGCAGTAAGTGACCTAAGCTGAGCCAATCACTCCTTCTATGTGATTTGATATATCAACCCTGGGATTTGGGGATATATAGACTATGTGATTCTAGGATATATGGACTCTGAGGCTCTGGGAGGACTACTTCTTTTAGATCAGAAGATAAGCACAAAGGTTTAGCTGCTAGAAGCGGTCTTTCCTGTCTGTAGAGAGTGCTGTTTAACATTGAAGCCCATGCACAGAGGGAAACAGCCACAGAGAGACAGAGCCTTAATAACAAAGTTTGAGTCCCTGGCCCCAGCTCTACCTGGAACCAGAATGCTTAGACTTTCCAGATATTCAGAAGAAAGAAAGAAATCTCCCCTTTTACTAAGCAAGACTGAGTTGAATTTCACAAAGAGCAGAGTCCCAAAAGAAAAGGATCCCAGGTCCCTGAGACCACTGAACTGCCATACCACCCTGAACTGCCTGCACAGACTTTTATGTGAAAAGGAAATAAACTTCAATCTTGTTGAAGCCGCTGATGTGGAATTGGAAGGGAGGGGTCAGCCTGTTACCCACAGCTGAACCTAACCCTAATTAATACAGGAAAGGATGGGAAAATATCCTATAGACACAAGGGAAAGGTCTAGGGGAGTTAGCCTGGGGAATAAAAGCTTAACACAGCCGCCATCTCCAAATCCCTGCAGGGCTGATCTGGGGCAAAGAGACCAAGGCAAAAGAGAGCCAGAAAGTGGTAGAGAGACTCAGTTTCTGTGACCTCATGCAAGGAGGACATTCCAGCAAGGCTGTCCCTCAGAGATGTGATAGGTTACCTTAGCGGTAGTGAACTCCCCATTGCTTGAAGTGCTTGAGTAGAGGCTGGGTGATTGCTGAGTAGGAATCTTGGAGGCATCAGGTGTAGCAGAAAGAGTTCAGGTCTTAAAACTGAGTTCATATTATGCTCCTATCACTTACTAGTCTCAGAAACATAATCTCTCTAAGCCTTCGTTTCCTCATTTGTAAAGCATCCAGAATGCTGGGTTGGAGACTAGGACCGAGGAAATTTCTTAGCCTGCCACCTCAAGGGGATTCCAGGGACCTAGTGCCATCACTGGAGCCAACTATGGTCAGGATATCTCCGTGGATCCCTCACCCTCCTCTCCGAACTTGGCATGTTCAGGATGCCTGCTCCATCTTGCCAGGGGAATGCACCTCCCACTGCTTTGTTCCTGCAACTGGAGAGCAGCAGTGGGGCCTGGCTCTACTCCCAGCCCTAGCCCTGCCTTCCTGTGTGATCTTAGATATGCCCCTGCCTCTCCCGGGCCCTCAGTTTCCTCACCTGGCAAGTGAGAAGTGCCTCCCTTGTCCCAGACAATCTGGCTGTAGAATCAGGGATCCTAACTACTGTGTCCTATCTACAATTCTAAACATGAGCAATTTCCATTCACAGCAATAATAATCATGTTTCTGCACAGCCTTGCCCTGCCCCGCCCTCTCATAGCCTGCCAGAACAGGCTCCTCCTCATCCCCGCCTGGGTCAGACCTGAGTGGCGCCAACAGCTACATGAGCTGACGTCACAGGTCTGGGCCAACCCAGAGGTTCCCAGGCTGCTGAGCACCTCATTTCCAGCCACAGAGTTTGGCCCCCGGGTAGCCATACACACGCCTCTCACAAGGGGCTCTGTTTGATCTTCCTCCCACAAAGCTGGAGCCACTCACATTAGGGGAGTTACTGACAATGAAATGGGAAATCTGAGGTGGTAGAGGAGCAGCTTTTAGAACACGATCCCGTGGTCAGAAGAAAGGAGTCTCAATCAGGGTACCTTTGAGAAATAAAAAGAGACAGCTACCAAAAGAGCCAGTGTGACCACACAGGGAGAGTGGCACCCTGACAAGGGCTACATGGAAATCCACTTCTAGGGATTTCTCCTGCAGATGTACCTGCACACGTATGGCATGATATATGCACAAGGTCTCATAGCATTGCTGTTTGGAATGTCAAAAGGTTGGAAACAATGTAAATGTCCATCAATGGGGACTGATTAAGCAAATAATGGTACCTCCAAAGAATGGAATAGTACACTGTGTAAAATAGAATAAAGAAGTTCTTTATGTACTGATCTGTAAAGAGCTCGAGGTAAATTGTTGACTGAAAACAAAAATCAAGATATAAAACAGTGTAAACATTATGCTTCTGATTGTGTATGTGTGGTTTTTGTTTGTTTGCTTTTTGTTTTTTGGGAATAAGGTTTCACTCTGCTGCACAGGCTAGAGGGCAGTAGTGTCATCATAGCTCACTGCAACCTCAAACTCCTGAGCTCAAGCTATCCTCCTGCCTCAGCCTCCCCAGTAGTTGGGACTATAGACACATGCCACCAAATTTTTTTTTTTTTTGGTAGAGATGGGGTCTCACTGTATTGCACTATGGCCTAGAACTCCTGGCCTCAACTGATCCTCTTGCCTCTGCCTCCCAAAGTGTTGGGATTACAGGTGTGAATCACTGCACCCATACTTTTCATGGGCACTGTGAGTGTTGAAGGCAGAAGATGTGAGAACTGGAATTAGCGGGTGCTTGTAAGTGTCTCCGGCCAGCCCACAGGCAAGGAAGCAGGGGAGTCTGCTAGCAAGGACCTCAGATTTCCTGCCTTTCCCTCCTGTTCTGTTCCTACCCCTCTGTCTCTAGCTCCCTCCTTCTCTTGGACCCACCTATATTGCTTTGAAAGTAGTCAGTGTTTTCAATCTGCCAGGCTAGACAGGGATCATCAGGATAGAAGAAGGGGTTTCATAGGAACGTGAGCAGCAGACCCTCCCCTCCCTTTCTTCAAAACCCCAGTCCACTTCCTCCAGGAAGTCTTCCTGTGTGAGGCCCACAAAGCCCCAGCCCTTCCACAACTCAGGGAGACAGGCCGATGGCCAGGGTGGGGCCTGCGTTTCCCTCTAGCAGGGTCCAGGCCTCTTGTCCCTAATTCTCCTCCTTCTAGGACCACCCATCCCACCCCCATTCCAAGCCCCTGGGCAATGGGGTAGCTACCAAGAGCTGCCAAGAGGAAGTGGGAAGGATAGAGGATCTAGGAGGGCTTCCCAGGGGGAGTGGAACCACAGCCAGTTTTCCTCTTCCACACCAAACAGCCCGGTTCCCCACTGGGGTAAAAGAGACTTTCAGCCACCAGAGGTCCCTGACAGCCCCAAACAGCATCCAAATGGAACCTGGCTCCATTCCAGTGATTTCCTGCTCGAATCAGGTACATGCAAGGTGGCCAATAGATGGCGCTTTTGTCTCCACAACATTGGCGAGAGGAAGGAGGACAGGACAGGGAAAGGGGAACGAGAAGTATGGGGAGCCAGGAGGAAGTGGCAAACAGAGACAAGAAAAGGGGAAACTGAAGACCTGCCACTTGGTTTGGAAAGGCTCCTTTCAAGATCAGGACTGCGGGTGTGGGTGTAGGGGCACAGGGTGAACTGAGGGATTGTATTGGTGCCTGAGGCTTTCCATCCAAGTTTCCACCTCCACTTGCCTCTTCCTCAGAGGAAGGAGAATGACTTTGGAGTCAAGCAGACCTGGAGTCAAGTCCTGAAGCAGTCACTTTGCAGCTTGACCTGGTAAGTCACTTAACCTTTATAAGACCCGTTTTCATCATCTATAAAAGGAAAGGTCTTCTGCAATGAGGAGCTCATAATTCTGATACTGCCACCCTTGCATTCCAGGAATAACTGAACTGATTGTATATTTTTTGTCATACACTATGGGACTCAATTTGCTGATATTTTGTTGAGGAACTTTGCATCATATTTCACAAGTGAGATCAGGCTATATTTTATGTACTCATCCCTTTTTATTCTGGTTTTGATATCATAATTAAGTAGATAGAGTTGGGATAACTTCTATTTTTCCCGTGTTCTGGGACAATTTATAAAACCAGAAAAATAGGTTCCTTGGTGGTTTGACAGAATTCACAGGTAAAACCGGATAGCCTAGGTGCCCTCTGGTGGGAGGAGTGGAGAAATCTTCTCTGACAATGTTTGCTGTTTCTTTTGTGCTAATAGTTCTAGTGAGATTAGTTACTCCTTAAATTAGTCAAGCCAGACCAGGGGTGTCTGCTGGATAAATGACAACCTCCAAGATTTTGGGTTTGGCATGAGGCTATGATTAAATGGGAAAGTTTTTGGCCTTGATGAATTCAGATGATTTTTGCCAATGGCTAATCCTTTCTGTAGCTCTGTATATCTACTTTTCTCCATCTCTACCTCCACCAAGCCACCATCCTTTCCTACCTGGATACAGCAGTAGTCTTCTAACTGGTCTCCCTACTCTACCCGAGGTTCCCTCTAACTCCATCTCCTTGGAATATTTAGGGCTATGAAATTTCCTCTGAGCACAAGTTTGGCTACATCCTATGGATTTAACATGTACTGTTCTTATCTTTCTGTAATGTCAACTTTCTTCTAACCAAAGAGCTATTTATTAGATAAGTGTTTGTAGATTTTCAATTGCTTAGTTTGAAGTATGGTCCAAGAATATATTCTTATACATGTAGGAATTTATAAAAATGTTTGAATGTTGTGTTTCTTACAATAACAATCCTAAGCACACTCATATAAGCTTATTCTAGATCATCTAGATGACCTCCTTATAACAAATACCTGATATTTAAAATCTTCATTTCCATTTATTATTAAGTAGTGCTACTTTAATCTTGAGATGAGGCAAACAATAATGATCCAACACAGAACAGAGATGGAGGGAATTCCCAAGGTAACAGTGAAGTGAAATTCCAGGTCCACATCTGTGCAGCAGACATAAAGAGCCATCAGCCCAGACTGGAGCTGGAGCATGGAACACTCTGGGAGATATGCCCCCAGCAAGGTAAAAACACAGCCACCAAAAGCAATGACAGATTTCCTGTTAAGTCTGACCTCATGAAAATTGTACCACAGTACTATTGGGAGGTATGGAAAGATTTAGCCATGGGTACAAAGGAAACTGAGCAAATGAAAAAATAAGGCATTATTAACTCCAGGAAAAATAACAAGTTGCATACTCACACACACACAAAATGTAATAATAGTACACTAGTAGAACAATGCTTATTTGATAACAATAATATAAATGCCAAAAACTGATTTAGCCAAAAGTTGGTAATTTGAATGTGAATGGGAAGAGATGGAGATTTTAGAGGTAAATGATCATTTGTCAAAATAAGAAATTAATCATTACTGTTTAAAGTGAGAGGAGTATAAGCATGGAAATATGAAAATTTATTCCAAAAGATACAAATATGAATTGAAAGTAGATGCTTGTAGGGAACAAAGGAATCTTGAGAATGGGGCAAGATATCATTATAAGCCTTTAATTGCTATTTAATTTGTTAGATTATGTGCTTGTTCCAATTTAATAAAAATCAAAATTAAGCATTAAAATGTGTCTTCAGATTAAAAGTGACTTCTAGTTTTCTACAAGAATGAAGGGGGCATTATTTGCTTAACATTTCTGAAGTTCTCATTGAAATTATTTTCTCCCAAATAGAGGGTGGGTAATACTGAAGTATCATTTCTAAATAAAAAGTGTTTGGTGTTTTTGTTTTTTCAAAATCTACCAAAGTATCAAAATTCTTAGGGTACTCTATGACATACAGCTTTCCAGACTATAAACTCTTTGAGGACATAAACAGTCTCTTCTTTGTATCTGTATTGGCTACAGCACCCAGCACAGGGTCTGGCACACAGTAAGCTCTTGACGCTGTTGAATATAGAAAAATTAAAGAGGCACTTTAAAAATAAAAAATCTTTCTGATTTTCCAGTTCAGCCGTGACATTCCTACTATTTCCCTACAGATATTTCCCACCCTGTCCTGCAAGTGATCAAAGATCCTAGGGACTATGACCCTCAGAGTGGCAGCAAGAATGGAATTCAAAACTCAGGAAGCACTTCCTGGCTTCAGCGGGGAGTGAGAAGGGTCCTTCTCTTCCCTGGAAATTTCTTGGATTAGGAAGGAATTTATCAGCAGGTGCTCTGAGGCTGGAGGAGGGGCTACAGCACCAGTTGGAGCAGAAGAAAGTTTGCATTTTGATCTTTGCGGAGCTCTACTTGTTAGAGAACTGAGGGCTGAGTCTTCTGCCACCTGCTGGGCCCAGGGAGGGGCAGTTTTCTAAACTGACAAGTGAGGCAACAGCCCCAACCTTCACCTCTTTCAACTTTTTCACAGGCAACTGTGAGGACTGCAAGTGAGAATGGATAAGGTGCTAGATAGAGTACTGTCCACTCAGTCATTATTAAGTTAGGCACAGTATTAGACACCAGGGATTCGTACCTTCAGTCAACCAGTCAACATATATTAAGTGAAGGGCTGCTATGCATCAGGCAAATTAGATCTGACCCTTGCACAAAGGGACTAAGCTGGGGGAGGGGGTCTGTCCAGGTCTCTTCCTAGCATAATGTGCATGCCTATTGCCCTACCTGCAAAGAGGGCCTTCCCAGCCTTCTCATATTTCCTGCACTTTTGCTCTACGAGCTGCCCACACCATCTCTACCAGGCTCTGAGATGTAGGTGATGGCACCTGACTAGGCCTACTATGTGCACAGCTATGGCTGAACCACTTCCTAAGTGGTTCAGGCACGTCCCACATGGAAAGCACATTCTCTCTGGGTTTAAGACACACTGATCTCCTCCCCCACTCTTCCCTACCTCTAATCCAGGATCAGCTAGACTGAGAACCCTGGGGAAGGTGGAGCTTGGAAAAGCCTGATGCTTAGCTGTTTGGATCAGCATCAGAGAGCAGGGCAGTCAAAAGCCAACTCCCTTCTTCACACCACAACTTCTGAGTCTGCTTAGTGCTGCCCTGTCCTTGGTGCTGGGGACAGTCATGAATCAGCTCAGGTCCCTGCTGACCCATCTCACAATCCAGCAGGGGACATAAAACAGGGGAAAAGCCAATGGGGCAGTGTCCAGCTCTAGAAGTTCAGAAGGGGGGGGTGTGGTTCTGCGCCTGGCCTCTTTTTATAGTAGGGAGCTTTAATCTTTTAGACTGAGCCCCCAGCCTGGGGCCAGTGCCATTAGGTGATGCATACTAATCAGCTGGGAGTTTTGTTAAAATGCAGACTCTAATGATTCAGTGGGTCTGAGATCCTACATTTTTAACAAGCTCCCAGGTGATGTTGTAGGTCCATGGACCACACTTTACTTTGAGTGCAAGGCTCTACAGCACTTATCTTATTTCTCTGAATAGTGATAATTGGATTAATGTCTCTTCCTCACTGGGCTATACACTCCACAAGGCAGGGATTTTGCCCATTTGCTCAGTGATATGTCCCCAGTGCCTGGCACAATGCTTTAACACATTAAATCAGTGCTCGTCAACTGCCAATGCTCCCTTATCCATGGGAGCTGGGAATAATCTCAAATGGCAGGCAACCCACTGCCCAAATACACTCATGCCAGCGTGTACACACACATATGCACACCATCTCTACCAGGCTCTGAGATGCAAGTGATGGCACTTGACTAGACCTACTATGTGCACGGCTATGGCTGAATCACTTCCTAATCCCACTTTATGAACCTCTGCCTGATGACTCACAAGGGAGTTCACCCCATGTGGCAACCCAAGATCCTGAACAAAGCTTACCCACTGTCTCCCCAAACCACTTCCCTAAGTCACCAGCCAGCACACCAAGCCCAGAGAAAGGTTTCTTTCTTTCTTTTTAATTAAAACAGCTTTAATTTAAAAATAATAATAATCCAATAAGTCCTAAATTGTCCAGGGGGTAGGGCAAACATAAAGGCCCACTAACTCCCCTTTCAGTTAGGAACCCTGGTGCTACTTGTCTCAGAAATTTCCAAGAACTGTCCTCAGGGGCCGGAACAGGGCAGTCAGGTGTGACTGTGTGGAAAGGGAGCTCTCTCAGTAAGAAACCGAGAAGAAACAGGTAAGCGGGGATGGGGGGCGCAAACTTGTGGGGAAACGAAGGGAAGACAGTAAGTAGCGAATCCAGGAGTCTGACCTCTAGTGTGTCGGAAAAACAAGAAAGAGGTTGACGAAGTAGACGGAGTCAGAGGAGGAGGCGCTTGAGATCCAAGGTCTGTCTGGCTTCCAAAGGCTTGTAACTCACCGGGAGTGGGGAGAATCGCTAGGGAGGGTCCAGCTCCGGGGCAGGGGACCCATAGCCAGCGCTGTGGGGGGCTCACAAGGGCTCACAAATGGAAGGAGAAGAAATGAGGGGCTCACAAATCAGAGGGGACGCGTCAGTTTGGTGGCGAGACGGTGGGCGGTCTCCTCAGGGACGGGAGACAGAGAAGGATCTAGAAGGTGTGCTGAGTCCAAGAGGCAAAGATGGGAGGCTCGGAAGTGCGCTCCAAGCCAGGGTGCGGGCGGAGACGGGCGCTCCCAGGCACCGCTCCAGGCCGGGAAGGGCGGCCGCAGGTGCTCCCGCCGGCGGACAGAGGCTCACAGGTAGCGCTCCAAGCCCGGCGCGAAGCCCGGCTGCCGCAGGTAGGCCTCCCCGGGGCCGAGCGGGCCGAGCGCGGCTGCCGGCCCGCCCAGGGCCAAGAGGGGCTCGGCTGGCAGCGGGCCGGGCCCAGGGCGGGTCGCGGGCAGCCCCAGGCGGTCCGGGGCCTGCGAGTAGAGCGGAGGGGAGGCGGCGGCCGCGCAGGGCGGGAAGGCGGCGGCGGCGTCGGGCGCGGCGCAGCAGGGCGGCTCGGGGGCGCCCAGCCCCGCCAGCTCGGGCTGCAGGCTCACCAGGCTGTCGACGCTGAAGAGGCGCGCGGGCGGCGCGGGGCCGGGGGCGGCGGGGGGCGGCGGCGCGAGCAGCGCGGGGCCGGGCGCGGGCGCGTAGGGCGCGTAGGGGAAGGGCAGCGCGGGCCCGGGCGGCGCGGCCGGGTGTGCGGGCAGCTCGGCGCGCTTGAAGCGCTTGCGGCGCCGCAGGAAGCTGCCGTTGTCGAACATGTCGGCGGCCGCGGGGTCGAGCGTCCAGTAGTTGCCCTTGCCCGGGTTGCCCGGCTCGCGGGGCACCTTGACGAAGCAGTCGTTGAGCGTGAGGTTGTGGCGGATGCTGTTCTGCCATTTGCGCGGGCTGTCGCGGTAGAAGGCGAAGCGCTCGGTGATGAAGCGGTAGATGGCGGCCAGCGTGAGGCGGCGGCCCGGGGCGTGCGCCAGCGCCATGGCGATGAGCGCGATGTACGAGTAGGGCGGCTTCCCGCGCTGCAGGGGTCGCCGCCGCCGCCGCCCCGGGCCCGGCGCGGGTGTGGAGTCCGCCTCCCCGCGGCCCGCCGCCGCCTCCTCAGGCTCCCGCCCCGGCTCGGCTCCGGCGAGGGGCGACGGCGGCAGCCCCGACGGCGCGACCGAGGGCAGGGCTGGGAAGCCCGAGAAAGTGGCAGGCGGATCCATGTCGCCGCGCCCAGTCATCGGGATGGGATGCGGCAGCCCCTGCCCGCGCGGTTGGGGGAGAGCAGGGGCCAATGACCCGCCTTTTATGGACACAGCCCCCCCACCTCACCAGGGGAGCAGGCTCGGACTTTCGCTGCTGGTCAGCGCCTCCCCTCTAATTTCCTCTCCCAGCCCCCTTACTGTTCTCACAGTACCCCGCTACCTTGCACACACATTTCACCCCTCCTTCCATCCCTCCGGTCAGTTTTTCCCAGAGCCAGCCTCACCCCTTCCCCATCTCCATTGGGTCTGGCCCTGGCCCATCCCCAGCCCCATCACACAGTGTTTGATCAGCCCCCTTCCCTTTCCACCTCTCCCTCAACCCCCTCTCCTCTGGGTCTAATCCCAACTACAAATCCACCCATTCAGCGCGATCTCCCGGCCCTCTCCCCATCTCTCTCCTCCCAGTAGTCGGGTCCTCTCCATCCTCCTGGTGCATCCACCCCAACTGGAACGGGCAAGAGTGTCCTGAGTTAATGGGGTCGGGGGAGCAGAGCCAGGCCAACTTTGTCTCAGGGGAGGATGTTTGGCCATTCCAGATCAGGGTCACCATCTCCTCCCTCTGCAGCCTCCCCCAGACCCTGTCCCACCCTCCCTCCAGGCCTGGTGAGAATTCTTTGAAAAAACAAAATGGTGAAAAGTGGTCCAACTGCTTTAAATCAAGACCCCCCCCGAGAAAATCCACAGCTTGGAGCTACCCTTCTGGCTGCCTCCTCTCCACACCTATCCTGTTCTAGAAAACTGCTCTTCACACACACACACACACAGCACACACACAGAGAAGATACATGACACATAGGCTTCCCCAGACTGCAGGTCTGAGAGAGCCGTTTTTCTGACCCAGAAACACCACACTCACATTCCATTGGGGCTGGGGGGTCTTAGTAGTTTTTATTAAAAATTCAGTCTAGAAAATACCACCCACAGCCACCATCCGGACAGATGTGACCTTGAGTCTATTTCAGGAAACTTCTTCTCTGAAGTGACAGGAGAGACCCAACCCAGGCTTGGAGGGAACTAAAGGATGATGGAGCCTTGTTTTAAAGTGCCTTGTCCTTGGGACAAGCAAGATCAAGGGACTTGGGTAAGGAGCAGAGCTGGGAGTACAGTGAACTAAGTGAGATGCCTAAGGTGCTAAACTTAAGGGACACTTGCTCTCAGAGTTGTGCAAGTGCAAGGTCAACAGTGGAGAGCCAGGACTTCCTTCAGCTTGGGGCCCAAGATGCCTCACTTGCCCCACCCTAGTCCGTGACTCTGATATAGAGTGCTCCCAGGTACAGATGACCAAAGCTAGCTACAGCAGGCCTATAAAATCCAAACTCTAAATCCAGTTCAAAATCCGAAATCAAAGCCTAGAGCTCAAGGGCACCGCTCTCAGCCCCAATCTCAGCTGATAATATCACGGCCATCATTACTGAGCATTGGGTATTTGATAAACACTTTATATACATTATTTCACTGAAGTTTGAGCACCCCTGTAAAGTGGGTACTGTTTTTATGCCATTTTGCAAATGAGGAAACTGAGGCTCTGAGTGGTTAAGTGGTTTGCCTAACTTCACAGAACTAATAGTAAGTGGCAGAGCCGTTTACTATTAAACCTGGAGTTCAAAGCACTGGCAGGCCCCTCTTCTAAGAACACCATCTTTTTAAGCTGAGCTGAGACTTTAGAAATAATTTTCTCGAGTTCTTCCAGTTCCCACAACTTCAGCTGCCAAAGTTGATTCCTAGCCTCTCTCCTGACCTAGTCAGCATATCCAGGTGCCCATGGGGCATCACCACATAGATTTCTCAAACCCAGATGTCTTAAATGAAAAGCATTTCACCCAACAATCCCAGCCACCTCCCCATCCAGCGTTCCGTATCTCAGCAAATGGACACCTCCTCCTCCGACCACCACCCGGATCAGAAGTGTGGACATTGTCATCTTGGGCTCCTCCCTCCCCATTCACTCTCCACACGCAGGCAGTCTCTAAGTCCTGTCAAGTCCACATGGATACCAAATCTGTCCCTCCTTCAGTTCTCCTGGCCTCGGTTCAGCCTGCATCATTCATCAAGCACTTCCGGGCCAGGCCGCCTTTACTAGATACTCAGGGCAAGACAGAGATGGAAAGACACAATCTGGTGGAGAGGTGGACAGTTATAAGTGAGGAGAGAAGTGGGCAGAGGGTTCTATAGAAGCAGAGAGGAAGGAGAAGGTGACTCTTGGAGATTCAGAGACAACCCTTTGCCCCATAACAATGAAAAATCAGCCCTGTTTATATTCAGACAGGCCCTCAGTACCCTCTGCACTCTCTGCACCCTGCATTCTCCTGCCCAAGCACAGGCCATGCCCAACACAGACAGTGCACTCACGACGGCCAGCTCACCAAAGAAGGGGGCAAGACGAGCAACTATAGCAGCAGGGACTCCAGCTCCAGCAGCAGAGTGACCTGGAGCAAGTTATCATTTGAGTCTCAGTTTCCTCACCTGCCAAATGGAAGCAATAATGTCCCCTCTCAGGATTATTATGAGATTCAAGTGAATCTCATAATATGAAAGTGCCTGGCCCACATTGGTACTTGGTAAGAGGTGCTTTTTTCCCTCGCTACTATACAATTGTCATTTTCAGTATTGAAACAGGAGAGGAAGGAGACAGGCAGGGCCAGAGAAGTGATTTCAGAGCCTGCGTGTTTTTAACCAGGTGCAGCATAATCCTGCAGCTAGACTCTGGCACAGAAACAGAGCTGATGAGGTCTCAGCCACTGCCTCTCCTACCTTTCCTTAGGGATGAGGCCCTTCCAGAGTCCCCACCAGAGCCTCTGTCTCACACTGCCAAGGAATGGGATGGCAGGGAGAGTAGCTTTTATTATCTCCCATGGCCAGCTGTGGTTTTCTTATACTTTCAGTTTTCTGGTCCGTGTGTACCACCTGGGACATAGTATATGTTCAATAAATGATATTGAATGTGCCAATGGCTATGCTAATCCTGGGAAGGGTGGGGGCAGGGAGCTGGGCCAAAGGGGTGAGAACCCAGACTTTTCCAGTTCTTTGTGCCTGTCTGGCCCCCTCCATTGGGCCTGCTTCCCGGAGCCGGAGCAGAGCAGGCCGGTGTCAGGGGGCGGCCCAAGGGCTAATCCGTGTTTTCAGCGTGGCTGGGCCCTCTTTTCACAGGCCCTGGGCCGGACGTGATGCGGCTGAGCATCCGGGCATAAGATGGCCAGTGAAGGCGGCCCCTTTCTCATGGGCCTGGATTCCAGGCGGCCCAGCGTCTGAGTGGAGCCCCTGGGGCGGGAGGAACACAGTGGCTGCGCTGGGCAGTCCTTTGTCTGACCATACTGGGTGGATATTTGGGCTGGCAGGAGGGATTAATGGCCAGGGATTGGCCCTGGGGCCGGCCTTCTCACTGCCCTTTGGAGGCCAAAGGCCCAGGTCAGGGCACAGAGCGTTGATGGCTCTCTAGATAGGAGTGGAAATTCCCACCCTGTCCAAAGCTGTTAGCTCTAGCCCTCAAGACTCCCTGCCCGCAGCCCCCGCTCTGAAGAGACACCACTAGCCAAGACAGACTTCGAGACAAGGAATGGGGTGATGTGGGGGCTGGGGGGGAGAGCAGAGCTTCCCCACTACTCTGCCTAGGAAAGAGGGCTGAGGAGGGAAGCAGAGGAGGGCCAGATTGCCCCTCCAGAGCTCTGGGGAGTAAGAGCTATGTTAACTCAATAGGGTCCAAGGGGCCAACCTGAGAGGCCCTTTAAGACTTCCTGGAATGTTCCTCCAACACCTCTATTTTGAGGCCATCCTCCCAGAGTCATTTACTCCTAAAGCCCTCCATCACAGCATCCATGAATCCCATAGCCCAGAGGCTCCAGAAAGGGCTCAGGAACCAAAGGAAATCCCTGGGACACCCCCAACACCATCCCTTGCCACTCAGGGGTCCTGAGGGCTGCTGTGGGGCTTCGTTTATCTCAGCCCCACAACCACAGCTGCCCGGGATACTGCTTATTCCTTAAAGGCCTTGTGCAGGCAGTTCCAGCCTGGCTGGGGGCATCCTGGGACCCCACTCTGGCAAGGCCTTTTCTGACCAGACTGCTCCCGAACTAGGGATGAAAGCCACGCAGCCCTGGCGTAACCCACAGGGCCTGACTCCAGAGGGCTTGGGAGCAGGTGCAGGCCTGACTCTGGTGAGAGCATCAGGAGTAGCCAGGAGGCGGATACCCCACTTTGTGTTCCTTCATTCCTGAAGCTCTTTCATTCAGCAGATTCTAAGGATCTGTGTCCGGGCTGCCCTGGGTGCTGGATCTCGATGGTAAGTCAGACTGTTCTCTGCCTTTACTGTGCTCGGGAGGAAGCCGCCAAGCAGACACTCCCTGTATAAGGTGGTCAGTGTACGATGCAGACAGAGTAGGGTCCGCAGGAGCACAGAAGAGGGACCTCGATCAGCCTGACAAAGTGGAGAAGGTATCCCGGAAGGGGTAAAGCTCCAGAAGGCCAAGTGAGGAAGGCCCCAGGCTGGATCAGGGGCTTATTCTCTGTGCGCCCCTAACATCTCCATCACTGCACTTACCTTATCGTTTTATCATCGTTCCTTCATGTGCCTGTCTCCCTCACTAGATTGTGAATGCATAGAGGGCGTGTACCATGTCTTGTTCATCTGTGGATCCCGGGCACTTAGTATAGTGCCTGGCACAAGTTGATGATCAATAAATATGGATCTGATGGGTGGAAGGTCGGTGGCTGGATACCACGTCCAGAAAACTGCGGGTGCAAAGGTCTGATAGCGAGAGCATATGGCCATCTTTGGAAATGCATGACTTTCAGTGTTTTCTAAGAGTTACATGAGCTCATAGGTGTAAAGTTCTTAGAATACTGCCTGGCACATATCAGTGCTGTGTAACTGTTAGCTGTTGTTTTTGTTGTTATTGATACTATTATTATTCACTGTGGCCAGTGTAGAGTGCTAAGGGACTGAGACAAAGAAGGTACATGGAGTCAGATTGTAGGTGACTGCATGTGCCAGGCTTAGGAGCTAGTATCTTGCTAGAGACAACAGGAAGCCTTTGAAAATTTTCCAGCAGGGGATTGACATGATCAGATCTCTCACTTAGATCACTCAGTCTGCCAGAGGATGGGCTAGAGAGTGAAGAGGTTAGAGGCTCCAGATGGAAGGCTGACCGTGTGATGAGGTGTGAAGTGAAGGCTGTGGCTTTGTGGGGCATCGATACATCATTCCCATTCACTCCAGACTGGGATGGAGGGAGAACCCCCAGTCGGCATCTCAGATGGTGGCTTAAACATCCACCTTGTCACACGGTCCAGACACCAGCCATCATCCTCTATTCCTTTCTCTCCTGCTCCAATCACTTCCAGTCACTAAGACCTATTAGTTCTCGTTAGTTTCTCTCAAATCCATTCTCTTCTCTTGTTCCTCTGCTTCAGTTTTGTTCAGCACAGTGTCCGTTCTTCCGCTGTTGACTGCGGTAGCCTCCGGGCTGTCTCCCTGCCTCCATCTCCGATTCCTTCTCTACTCAGTGCTGGAGCAGTACCTCATCCGGGGCCCCTACTTAAACACCTCCAGTGGCTCCCCATCTCTCTCAGGGGTCACCAAATCATGAGCACAGCTGGCAGGTGCCACACAACTGACTGTGGATCCTGCTGCCCCACTTCTCAGCAGTCTCCCTGTGGCACACACATTCTATCCTGGGCCAAATACAGCGACTTTCAGTCAAGTGCCAAGTCCTGTCCCACTCAGAGCCTTTGCTCATCAAAATCAGGACAACCCAACTGACCAGCTTTAGGTACAAACACAATCTCATTTATTTTTCCAACCAGCCTCTTGATCTCCTCAGACCTTTATTAGCAAGTCGTCTTTTCCTCTGAAAAACTTCACCTCTACATTGTCAAACAAAGCAACAACAACAACAACAAACCCCGAGTGTCTTCCCATCCAGAAGCAGAGAGGGAACTGATTACTGCTCCCACTGACCCCTCTGCCAGGAAGGCCTCCTCTTCCCTGACCTGCCTGGGGCATTTCTGCCTGTCCCTTGAGAACTGTTCACCGAAGATAACCATTTTATTTCCTAGAAAATATTTCCCAATTTCTCCTTCCCTGCGCCTCCTCCTGCTGACACCTCTGGGCTGACCAGACGCAGAGGGACTGGATCACATGCTCCATGTCTGCCCCCCACAGCAGAATGGGAGCAGTTCATCCTCAGGCCCTATGACAGGCCCCTGAGCTGTGCAGCTCAGCCAGCATTTGTTGAGTGCCTGACTGACCTCCTTGCTCAATGAATGAATGAGTGAATGAACAAATGCCCACACCTGTCTGGAAAGGCAAAAGGTCCTGGTGCCTGGTTTCTAGCTAGGGCGGGAATCTGCCTCCCACCCTTGCTGCCTCTCTGCCTGGCTCTGTGGCCCTGGGACCCTCCCCACACCGCCCTTGCTTCAGCAGGGACCATGCTCAGCTCAGGCTCAGACAATGTTGGCTCAGCCCTGAGGGTGTAATTCCAGCCGCTCCTAAGCCACACACAAGGCATCTGAAGTATGTTCCGTGTCATTTCGGGCTGTCAGCGATCTGACGTTTACCGCGCCCCCGCACCCTAGGCGATCTCAGTGCTCTCAGGCCTCCCTGCCTCTCCTTTCCAGGGAAGCCGAAGGGGAGTGGTGCTGTCAGCAAGGCTGGCTGAGCCAAGGGAACCCAGGCTGGAGAACACGCGTGCGCTGTGTGATCCGAGGCAAGTTGCACACCCTGCTGGCCCATGTTAGACACATGAGTCCCTCATGCCTGGAAGACTGAGATGATCCAGGCCAGTGATTCCCAACCCACGGGCCCCTTAGCAAGGCATCTGGAAACCATGTGGCACCCAGTGCTGTCTGTGAACTGCAGGCACAGTGTGTCTCACACACACAAGAATGAGTATTTTTCAAATGGATGTAGATGCTGCTGTGACTGATAAATGCAACCACATTTAAAAGCTTTGCAGTCATTTTTATTTTTGTCATGGTTTTTAATCCATCAATGGATGTTAAAAGTACAACTATTATCATGTGGGGTAGCTGGGAGGTGGTTTTTTAAAATCCGCATTCTTAAATTACTGCTAGAGTCCAATATGCCTTTTTACAGTTTTGGACATTGAAGTTCAGAAAGGAGAGAGATTTGCCTGAAGTCCCAAAGCAAGTCAGTGCAAAGCCAAAAATGAGCTTAGGACTCTGACGGGCCCCCTCCCCACCCCCAGCTCCTTTCTCTCTGCATCTATCCCACGGTATTTATTCAACACCGAGTTTGTGGCAGACTCTATGCTGGGCACCAGGGAGCCAAACATGAAGATCAAGGTCCTACTCGCAGGAGAGGGTGGTGGTTATACAGGGAGAGACATGGAACAGACTTTACCCTGACTGTTAAAAGAAGCCACTGAAGGACTTGAATCAGAAAGTGGTATAAGCTTGCTATTCTATAATAACCCCACAAGCTGCTCACTCTGTGTGTCTTCCCTACTCAGCTGTCAGCCTGAGGGCAAGGCCTGGGGCTCATCCTCTTGTGCATCCAGGGTGGGGGTCACTGAAGAGGAGGAAGAGGAAGAAGAGGAGTGGCTGGAAAAGACTGTAATTTCACAGAAGGATGTACTGGCTCCCATCTGAGAAGTGTCCCAAGTAGGGAGTAGGTATATTACCCTGTGAGATATCATCCGGCCCGGTGACCTGGGGCAAGCATCTGGACCATCATGAGCCTCAGTTTCTTCTCTAGAGAATTAGAAGAGGATGTTCTCAATCTTTTGCAGTATTTGTCTCCCACAAAATGTTAAGTCATTATCACCTTGGAGGACCGTCGGGGTGGGGGATGAATGGGAGGGATTAAGAAGAGGGAGAAGCGGGAGGCTCATAGGTAGAAAGATGAGGACTAGTGTGCAGGAGCCAGCTCCAGCTCGCTCGTGAGACCGTGTGCATCTCATCCCAGCACTGCTTGTGGTGACCTCACATTGGTAATTTGAAATCAACCACAGTGGGAGTATTTACTCCCACCGAAATTGGCAAATGCTACCAATCAGGGTGCCCCCCACCAGTCAAAGATCCAGCTGTTAAACATCCACCAGCCCACCCACTTGGCAAGTCTCCAGCAAGCAGATGAGACTGAGACTTCCCATCTGGCGCAACCGGGAGGCTCCAGCAGGGGAAGGCCTAGAGGGTAGGGCCACGGGGACCCCTGAGGCTCACACTCACAGAGCTTCACGTCTGTGCCCAGCACTAGGCTGGAGCCTTACATCCTTCTCTACTCCTTTCAGGGGCTCAGTGAGTCAGGCCTGACCTGCCCTATTTTATGCTGAGTTCTAAAGGAGACGTGATTTGATTCAGTAATTCCCCTTCTAGGAATTCATCTTGAGGGATGTACTCAGTGATGCATGTTCGAGGATGGTCACCACTGTGTTGTTTATAAGAGAGGAAAAATTGAACCTAATATCCTACAGTATGGTTGGATCCATTCCTTGGAACACTGGGCAAACATTAAAAGAACTATTTTTGAGAAATTTTTAATGACACAAGGAAATGTTCATGATACAATGCTAAATATTAAAAACAGAGTATAAAAGTTATACAACATGGTTCCAGAGTGTGTGTGTGTGTGTGTGTATGTTTGTGTGTATACATAAAATATCAACATTTTTATCTCTGGGCGATGGATTTGGGGTGATTTTTCTTTATTTATTCTTTTTAGGAATCAAAACTATGAACAATATTCACTGAGTTGTGCTCTTATGACATAAGCACTTTGCTATATGTAGATATATATATATATCTCAACACAAAAGTTTTTAAAATCTATACATATTTAATATACCAGAAACTAATAACAATGGTTGCCTCAGGAGACGAGAACTGTGTGGTCATGAAACAGGGCTGAGGGGAAACTTTAGCTCCATACTACTTGCTTCTGAATTTGGAATTATATGAGTGTATAACCTGTTCAAAAATGGTTTGATTAAATTTTCAAAAAATAAACAATAAGCATGCATGAATTCTTTAAATATAAAAAAGATGTTAATTTCAAAAACTATCCTGAATGTATAGATGAGAGAATGGAGTTTCGCTTAAGTGGAGGGAGCTGCCTTGGTCACTCAGCTAGAAGATGGTTCCAACTCCAATGCACGTTCTGAAGTAGCAATCCCTGGGAGCGTTTGGGGCTTTGAGTTTGCAAGTGACTGTGTCCCTACAGACTCATTACCATCTGCTAGGTGCAGAAACTGAAAACAGCCATATTCAGAACCCACCTCCCTCTCCCCGGGACACCTAGAGCCCTGACTCCTTGCCTGGCACTTCTCTCACCACCCCACCGGGCCAACAGGCATAGTCTCTATAACAGTCTATTAAGGCAAGGATCCCCTGAAATGCCCCTGTGAGGCCCAGAGAGGGCAATCACTCACCCAAGACCCCCACCATATCATAGATCACCCAAAATACTAGAACCCAGGAAAGAGTCCAGAACATTGGGTGGGAAGAAGGAAGTGCTGTCTGGAGGCAGGAAGCAGCATCTGGAACAATTTGTGCCTTTGGAGCAGGCATGCAGTCATCAGTAAGGCTTTGGCATGTTTGGGGGCAATAACTGCATATTTTCTGCAGGGTACACTGTGAGCCACCTTTGCTCAGAATGTAACCAGTATGTTTCCTACAAGGAGGGGGGATGTCTGTGCTCTCCCCAGGCCTGTCTGGGCTGCTCTTCTACTGTCTGGTTGGCATTTGGCTGGCCTGCCTTCCTATTTTTAGACAAGTCAGACAGCCCTAGGACCAGCCACTGCATGTGACTATAAATGAGGCTTTCCTGATGGGGGCAAGGACAAGTGGGGTAGCCTAATAGGGGAAAGAATCATTTGCTCCAGTGCTCTTCTGTGGTCAAAGGTCACTTCTTTTCAGCTCCACTCAAAGACGCCACCCAGGGGATTTTCTGAGCTTAAAAAATGGAGGGGTTTTTTTGTTGTCTTTTTTCTTTTCCCCCAGAAGTTTCATGGGTGAAAAATACAAATAAGCTCAAGAAGAGTGTAGATGAATCTACAGCCTCATCTCTTGTGTCTTTTCCCCTCCTGCCTCAGGCTGCTGCCTTCTCATTCTCATCTGGGCCCTTACAAAAGTAGGTTTTGCTTTTTCTTCTTCCATCTGCACTCCCCCCATCTGAAAAACTCAGTGCATGTCACCTCCTCCAGGAAGCCTTCCAAGCAGGGAAAAGTCTCCTCCTCTGACTTCCCCACAGCTCCTGTGCCCCACTCTGTTACAGCCTATCATCTTACAGCTGAGGAAACTAAGGCTTAGAGAGGAAAAGAGAAGGTATTATCAGGAATCGTTGGTAGCAAATGTCAGAATACCAATTCTAACCTAAGAAAAAAGAGATAGGGAAATGTATTGGCTCATAAATCAGGGCAAGGATGAAACTGGACTTAGGGATGTTTGAACCCAAGTAATCAAAAGTCCCCTTCATGTTAGTTTCACTTTGACAGACCACTTTCCCCATGAGGTTGGGGACCTGGTGGTGGCAGTGCCATACTCCCCTCCTTACTGTTCTGTGAACGGGGATGAAAGACACATAGTTGGAAAAAAGCCCCAGAGAGGACTCTGAGTGGTACAATTTGCGACCCATGCTCATCCCTTGACAAATCACTGTGGAGGATGGCAGCTCCCAACTAGAGAAGGAGCAATTCTCCCAAACACAGGTGGGCATCACAGCTACAACCCTTGGTAGAAGTCATCATGAGCTGGGCAGCCACCCCGGATTTAAATCCACAGGAGTCACCAACATTCCTTGAACAACTCTGTACACAACCCATATTAGATATTTTCATGCCCAATTGTCTTACAATAGCTCTGTGAGGTGGGCATCATTGCTCCTATTTTATAGATGAGAAAACTAAAGTTCAGAGAGGGTAAGGAGTTGGCCGGAAGTTCCAGAGAGCTGTGGGGCCCAACTCCACTTAGACCCACCTTCCTCTGTGTACCAATGAAGAAACTGCAGCCCCAGGAGGATAGAGACTTGCCTGAAGTCACAGAGTAGGTCAGTACGGTAGTCTGGAACTGGAAGTCCTATGAACATTTAGTCACATTACATTATAGGTATGTAATAGGCATCTTTGGGATATCTGCTCTGCTTGTGACAATTTCCCTTCTCTCAGAACAGCCCACCCACCAATCCACAGGACTACGAGCAATGAGTCCCAGAGAAGTAGCCTGGTGGCCACGTGTGCACTGTGTGAGCTCGTCCCCCTACCCAGAGCTGACTGGACTAGAGTTGGACAGCTGTCTCATCTGGTTCCATTGGGCCAATCACCTTCTCTCTTGAGAATTTTCTTGTTTTCCTCACATGATCTGATTGGCAGAGAAGGAAAAGAATGCAGAGGCAGGGAGATACCCCACCCCATGGGCTCCTGACAGCTTTGGAGCCTGGGTCAAGTCCTTTTCTGTGTCAGGTTCCTTTAGACTCCCTGTTCCCTTGTAATCGCTTCCCCTTTTTGTGTCTGAACTGGCTGTAGTGGATTTCTTGTTGTGAAAATAGAATCCAGTATAGCATGTGGCAAAGTGCCTTTACTGAGAAGGGTGCTGACGCATGAAATCATATGGGTACTTCAGCCGTTTGGGGGATCAGAGGAGGCCAGTGTGGGCCGGAGTGGTGGGGAAGGCTTCCCTGGAGCAAGCAGGACTCTCCTGTCCTTGAAGGATGAGATGTTGAAAGCAAGGAGAGAAGAGGAGGGAGGGCTGCTCAGGGAACACTTGGGTTGATGCAAGGGAGGCTGATTCGAAGGAGCCGTACCGTCTAGCAGGGAGAGGAAGTATAATAGTAAGCAAGAAAGACAGAGGTCTTCTGTCTCCTGGGAGCTCATCCCAAGCCACCCAAGCTGTCAGGTGGGTACAGGGGGGACTGCGAGGCATTAACTCCTGGGAGGGTTTCTCAGGGCTGGTTACAAACCAGATCATTACAGTGAAAGCAGCTGTGGCTCCACCCTATGCTCCAGCCTGACATTAGGCAGTTTGCCATTTCCTGCACCCACCCCACACTCTCCCGCTGTGCCTTTCTTTGTGTGGTTCCATCTGCCTAGGAACCCTTCCATCCTATCTCAACCCAGCTCAAGACTGCCTTATCCCTAAAGTCTTTTCTGTCACCCTGCCTCCATCCCAAAGGGAAACCAAGCTCTCTTTCTGTGGATTCCCGCTTGGAGCCACTGCCGTATACTTTACGTTATAACTACCTATGCAAGTACTTGTTTCCCCACTAGAAGGTGAGCCCTGAGGCCAAGGCTCAGATCTGATTCATCTACTTCTCTGTTGCCCAGTGCTGGGGCTGGCCCCTGGTCGGCGAAAATTTGCTAAATGCCCAAGTGCATCCACTGCCCACACTAACCTTGGGAAGAAGTGTATTTGCTGCCTCCTTATCAACCTCCCACCCCCACTTACCAGTCAGCAAAGAGAGAAAGATTGGAAGGGCCAGGAGTCCCTCCTCCCATGGGGGCTGTTGGAGTTGGCGGCTGTGTCTGGCTGTGCATGTGTGTTGCCTGTGTGTGTGTGCGTGTGCATGTACAGGTATGTGCAGGGAGCTCTGTCTGTCAGGGACTAGGTTGTAAGTCATGGAGTGAAGCCATGGCGGCACCACAGGGCTAGCTGTGCCAGCCACCTCTGTCCCAGTGCTCCACTCACGTGGTCCTATGGCCCAACAGGCATCAGGCTTGGAGGCTGATGGAAGATTTAGTTAATAGCCCCAAAGGCAACCGTGCGGAGGCACAGCGAGGTCAGCCTAATCTTCTGTCCAGTGATGCCCCTGAAAGGCCCCGTTAACACTGTTGACCTACAGTTTTACATTCAGGATGACTAGATGCTCCCTTTCCTCAAGCAGGGCCAGGAGACAGGGAGTTGCCAGGTGAAAGGAGACTGGATGGTACAAGGTTTGACAAAGAAGAAAGGAGCTAGATACTTACCAAGTATCTACAGCTTCCAGCTCTGACACATATTTCACTTGTACCTCCCAACAAACCTAGCAGCTAGTTATCCTTCTTCATCTTATAGATAAGGAAGAAAGAGCTCTTGCCCCAGGGCGCATGGCTTGGAAGTGGCAGGGTGGGAACTCCATGGCCACCCTCTGCATGGAGTCCTATTGCCTTTAAAGGGTCTAGAGGTGGCAACCTGAGCTTCTGGAGCACTTTTCCCTCCCAAAGCTTTGCGTCACTCTAAACTCCAATCCTCTCACAAACAGCTGTCCAGAGTAACTCATGCCGGCGTGCCTGGCCACAGTCAGACCACTGCCATTCCACCTGCACCTTTCCCACTCGGCATTTATCACAGGTGCAGTTTCTTCATCCTGTGGGTGGCTGCTTCTACCATCAGACTATACAGTCCGTGAGATTAGGAGCATTATCTTCTGCACTGCTCTGCCCCTGTTGGTTCATTTGTGCAATAAATATTTACTGCCCACTACGTGACAGGCACTGTGCTAAATGTTTGGGATACAGCAGAGAAAAGAAAAACAGACAAAAATCCCTGCCCCTGGAGCATAATTCCTAGTGGAGAGAGAGACAGTAAGCAGAATAAATAAGCGAGTTTTACAGTGTATTGTCTCGGAAGGTCTTAAGCACCATGGACAAACATAAAGTAGAGGAAGATAACAGAGAAGGCGGGGGTCCAATTTTATGCAGGGAGGTCAGGAAGGGAGCCATGTGGATACTCAGGGAGAAGGCATTCCAGGCAGTGGGCATGGCTAGTACAAAGATGTGGAGGCCAGAGAGTCTCTGGTATTTTCCAGGAACAGCTAGGAGGCCAGTGTGAGGGGCACAGACTGAGTGAAGGGCAGGACAAGGGAGCTCTGCAGGGCACTGTGAGGGTTTTGCCTTTACTCTGATTTGGGAAGCCGCTGGAGAGTGACAGAGGAGTATCGTGACCTGATTTAGGTTTAAAAGGATCACTCTGCCTACTGTATTAAGAATTGATAGTCTCTGACACAGAAGCAAGAAAGGCAAACCCAGAGGACAGGTCTAACCTTTTTTTTTTTTTTTTTAGAGACAGAGAGAGTCAGAGTCTCATTATGCTGCCCAGGCTGCTGAGCCCCACAAGTAGCTGGGATTATAGGTGTGCACCACCATACCTGGCAACAGTTCTACTTTGCAGCCTAGTGATCTGAGTCCAGTTATAAGGAAATGAAAGGGAACAGATTTCTGCTGAGCAGAATGTTACTCTTCTTGCTGTGCTTGTACTAAGTTATTAAGTATGAATTGTCCGATTTCCTTAAGTCCTGAGTTTGACAGTTGATATCGCAGACATTTCACTTTGACATTTCTTGTTTTATTTTTATTGTGAAGGTACATCTTCAGTCTTTCAAACGCACATTTTGGCTTGTGATTATCTTTCAAATTTTTTTTAGAGCAATTTTTGTGAAACCATGGATAAGCCAAAAATTTGTTATTTTCGAATACAAGTTACGTCGTGGAATCAATGTGGTACAGACAGCTCAAAACATCAACAAAGTGTTTGGCAAGGATGTGGCTAATGAACGCACAGTACATGGATGGTTTGAGAAGTTCCATTCTGCTGATTTAAATCTTGAAAATGTGCCACGTGGGTGACCTGAGACCAAGGTGGGTAACGATGAGCTGAAAGCTGTAGTGGAAGTGAATCCATCTCAACCTACGTGTGAATTAGCAGCAAGATTCGACATTACGATTCCAACAATATTGGACCATTCGAAACAAAGAGGCAAGGTAAAGAAGCTGGATAGATGGGAACCATCTGAATTAAATGAGTGCCAGAAGAGAAATCTCGAAGCTTGCCTTTCTTTGCCGTAACAACATAAAGGTGAAGCATTTCTACACTGTATTGTTACATGTGATGAAAAATGGATTCTTTTGGACAATCACAAGCTAATGGTGTCCGTTTGGTGGTCCAGCACTAGTATTATCCACTACAGCTTCATGAAACCTAGTCAGCCGATTACAGTGGATGTCTACTGCAACCATTTGGACGAAATGGTGAGGATGCTTGTGATTAAGCAACCGATATTGGTCAAAAAAGACAGGCCAATCCTCTTGCAAGACATTTGACCGCATGTCATACAAACAACACTGCTCAAACTACGGAGGCTGGACTTGGAAACTCTCTGTCAGTCACCAGACCTTGCACCAACTGACTACCACTTCTTCCAGACTTTGGACCACTTCTTTTGCAAGGAAACATATTCAATTCTCAACAAGCTGTGGAAAGCACCTTTCGAGATGTCATCGCCACTTGCTCTCCAGGCTTCTTTGCTGCTGGCATAAACAAGCTACCGTTAAGATGGTAAAACTGTGTCAATAGTTTAAGTGCATATTTTGATTAATTGTACTGCTTCTTGTTTGAGATATAATAAACTACACTTTTGATTCAAAATCGGACATTTCATATTTAATGACCTATCTTAGTAAATGTCCTGGGAGGTCAGAATTCCTTGTCGTGGGAGATGTGCAAGTCAGACTGATGGCCTCCGGGAAACCTATAAGCTATGGCCTTCTGTAGCTAAAGACGGCCTTTGCGAACCCCAACACCCCCTCCTGTTCTTTAGCTCAGATGTTGCAAGTGGGTTCAGAGAGGTTCCTGTCTCCTCCTAAAAGACCTCCATTTGACCTTCAGGGATGTTGGGTCTTCTTGGTGCATTTGGTCTACCTTCCTTAGGCAGTGCCAGTGACAGAGGAGACCCAGCAAACAGGCCAGCAAGGAAACACTGGCTGCGGAGCATTTGGAGCAATATCTGGCTGAGGCCAGGAGGCTCTCCAGGGTGGCAGGCACTCCTTGGGCAGAGTCTTAGATTCCAGGGAGCCAAGGCCAATGCAGGCCAGGAATTCCTTGCCTTAATTTTTGCCTCTAATTCCTCCCAGAAATGAGGCATGTCAGTCCTCAAACTCCCAGGTTTTTATGAGGCGATTATGGTGATTACTATAAATCTCCTGTGTGTTGTTTTCAAAGGGGCAATTAAGTGGAGGAACCAGGCACCATTTTCATTTCTCATTAAGTGATTAGAGTTTGTCTGGCAAATTCCAACATCTGTGGCTAGAGGCAGGCTCTGCTGAGCTCGACTGGGCAATTTACAACCTCCACACAAGTTAAGTATCCAGCATCTCCTGTCTGTCCTGGCTTCTTGTAGCCTGAAGGAACTGGAAGGAATCCTTTCACTGTACAGATGAGGAAACTGAGGCATCAAATGGGGAACTGACTCACCAACTGACTCAACCAATATTACACCTCAGTAGAGCCGGATTCTGCCTCCTGGAGCAGGACTCCAGTCATCACACCGTGCTTTCTATCTTAAGGAGCTTTCGATAAACTCGTTGCCACTGAGGCAGCTTTGCTTCTGGAAGGAGTAGTGAAGGCTGCCTCTTTAACCTTGGGTCCTTTTCCCACCCGACTCTTCTTTCTCCTAGAACCACTACATCCGCAAGTGTGGCAGACACTGTGCCCACCCAACAGTCACTCCCTGCTTCCTTTTCCTTTGCCCATCTCCCACTAACGAGGCTATGCCCAGCCTCTCTCTTGGTGAAGAGAGGCTATACGACCCGGTTCTGGCCAAGGAGATATGTGGAGATAATGCTGGGGAACTTCTGGGTAAGATTTTCTTCCTCTTAGAGTCACTCAAGGAGAAAGCCTTTGCTCTGCACTCACTCCCTCACTTCTGCTATTCAATGTGGTTGTTTGAAGTGATGCTTGGAACTGAAGCAGCCATCTTGTAACTTGAGGCAATAGGCTAGAAGAAGAAAGCCAACTGTTCAATCATCTATTGTTACTTTACAGATCACATCCAAAATTTGGTATCTTAAAACAATTTATTACTAACTTTCACCATTCTGTGGATTGACTGTGCTCAACTGGATGGGTCTCACCTGAGGTTTCTCACATGGTTACAGTCTGACAGAGGCTGGGGCAGTAGTCATCTAAAGGCTTTTCTGGCTGGATGTCCAAAATGGCTCACTCACATAGCTGGCAGTTGATGCTGGATATTCCCTGGGAACTCATCTGGAGCTCTTGACCAAGGCACCTGCATATGTGCACCTCTCTATGTGGCTCGGGTGTCTCACAGCATGACAGCTCACTTCCAAGGACAAGTGTTTTAAGACCAGAAGTTTTAAGGGGCCCAGACAGATACAACAATGCTTATGACCTAATCTTGAAAGTTCAAAATGTCATTTCCGCCACATTCTATTGGTTAAGCTAGTCAGTAGGACCAACCCAGATTCAAGGGGAAGAGAATTAGACTCCACCTGTTGATGAGGGAATGGCAAGATCACATTGCAGAAGAGCAAGAGGCATGGGAGATATTTTTGCATCCAAATAATATATGTGGGAAATATAATCTGCCATGCCTACACCCTTGGGATAAAGATATGGTAAAATGGAGAGAGTCTTGGTCCTTGTTATTGTTAAGCTATTGCACTAGCCCTGGGGCAATGCCTTCTGGACTTCTTAAGCAGACAAATAATGTCCTAAAAGTTTAAGCTATTGTGAGCTGCGTTTTCTCTGAAAATTAGGAATAGGGGCAAACGTGATTGGAGAAGGCTTCCTGGAGGAGGTGGAATTTAAACTGGACATTTCAAGATCATTTCAAATTCTTAGATTTTAGCATCAGCTAATCCTAGGGTCGAGTTCTATTACCGCAATTACTATTGGTTGTATGACTCTGAGTACGTTAACCTCTCTGAACTTCAGTTTCCTCATTTGTAAAATGGGAATGATAGTACCTGCCTATAATGTTGTTCTGAGGATTAAATAAACTGATACATAGTAAGAGCTTAGTGTGAGGCCTGACACATAAGTGATTTGTAAATGTTATTTATTTATTATGTTATTTGTCATCATTATTTTATCACATTATTAATTAAGATGAGGAAGAGGAACCTAACCTGCTGTGTGTGGTTCCTGAGGCCACTGCTGGGACCCTCGAGGGGCAAAGAGTTGGGAAAGCACTTTGTGAGGGACACAGTTGCCTCTGGATGTGCCCAGCTCCCATCTCTGGGGTTACAGGCAGAGCTGGGGGGCTGAGAGGGAGGCTATAGAAGTGGGAGAAGCCGGACTGTCCTTTACAGCTCAGCAACGGGGCAGAGTAGGGAATGAGCTTGTCATTAGGGGACTGGTGGGAGGGGTCTAGTTGGGACCCTGGGAAATTAGCTTAAAGCAGCCTGTGAGGCCCCAAACCTTCTATGGAAACCAGCCTGAGGTTGGAGGGAGGGAGGAGGCAGGGAAGCAGTCCTCTATGGGTAAGGTGACCCAACTCATCCCCATATGCCTAGAACTTTCCATGTTTAGTACTAAAAATCTGATGTCCCGAGAAACCCCTCAGTCCTGGGCAAGCCAGGATGGTTGGTCAGATCCTGTGTGCAGGATGGGAGACCTCTAGGACTCAAGGAGGCCTGGTGTGCCAGTCTTGGGGGTGTTACCGGGTCCAGTGGATCTTTCCCATGGGGGCCTAGGATGCAGAGCCACCTCCGGGGCAACCAGGCTGTACATCTCACAGGTCAGGGGCAGCAACAGCCTATTAGTGACCATAGACTGCATGTCCAGGTCTAGGGACAGTAAGAATGTAGTGCTGAAGAGCAGTAGCCTCTGTCCAGCTGCAGCTGGCCTGTCAGCCCCTGGGGAGTCAGTCTTATGTTATCATCTCCAGTGAGTAACATGGTATCATTTTCAGGCCTCAAAACATAAAGAACCACACTCATGCCTCAGATCTACCTATCGGCCATAGGACTGAGATCCCACCACTCACACTTCATTTGTTAGGTTTGCACCAACAGGGACTGTGTTCCCAGAAGCTTTCACCTCACATGCACCCTTAGAGTAAAGGAGTCTGTATTTCTTTCCTGAGGAGGAGAGAACCTTGAAAAGTGAGGAAGGGGTAGGTGCCTGGGGTTAGAGGAGGAGGGAGAGAGCACGGGAGCCCTGAGACACACTTTGAGGACCTCTCCATTGGGCCAGTGCGGCAACGAGAGGAAGAGGAAGAGCGAGCCTGGGCTGGCATGTCATGACTGGGGATGATAAATTGACTACTTTATCCTCCTTTTTCTTCAGGGCCTTGTAAAATGATTGTTAATGAATAAAAAGGATATAAACCCATAATATTAATGATAATGGGTGAGGTAACCTCAGTAGACAAGATATCACAACAAATTTCAGGACAACAGAAGGCAAAGGCAGGAGCGGTAACTGATGCAGCAGGCAGAGAGCGCCTCGGCCTAAGTGTGCAGGGCGGACGGCACAGCCAAGGAGCGAGGCAGTCTGCCTCGGCAGGACCAGCAGGACACAGAGTGGGAAACGGCATTAATTCAAAGGCTATACATTAGACAGTCTCTCCCCAGCCCCAGCCTTCTCTCTCCCCGAGAGAGCTAGCATCTACTCTCCTGGTGGGAGATCAGGGGGTTTCTGGAGAAATCTAATGTCCCCAGGAGAACCTCATGCTCTGGCACTGGGGTGGGAGTGGAGGGAGGAAGTCCTCTGCTCTAGTGACTGACTGCCCTGTCAACCCAAGGCATGCCAGCTAGTCAATGAGCTTTTTAGTTCATTCTTAAATATGAACGGACAAAGATTACCACACATTTCAGGAAAGCCTCCAAACTGAGAGGCAAATAAAATGGCCTCAGAGGAAAGAGAAATAATGCAAAAAACAGAAAAGAACTAAAAAAAAAAAATGCACACTCTATTAATACCCCCACAGAGATTCAAGGAGTATTGTATGCATCAAACAAAAACTGGATATTATAAAGAAAAGAGAAACAGAGAATTCCTGAAAATCCAGAAAATATATATGCTTTTAAATTTAACAGAGTGTTTTAAAGTTAAGGAAATTTCTCAGAAAGTGAAATAAAAAGATAAAGAGGTAAAAAAATATGAGAGAAAATATAATAGACATAAAGAATCAATCCAGGAAGGAAAAAAATTCAACAAATGGGAATTCCAGAAAAAACAAATAAAAATGGAAAACAGGTATTATTTAAAAGTTACACAAAAAAATTCCCATAAACAAAGTTCATAAAGTTTCTATATTAAAAGAGCTATGTGCCCAAAAAATGAATTAAAAAGTGATCCACACTCAGGTACAGCGTTCTGACATTTTTTAACACAGGGCTAAAGAGATCTCAAGCTCTCAGAGGG
The DNA here is from genome assembly GCA_963574885.1 of Lepilemur ruficaudatus. Lineage (NCBI taxonomy): Eukaryota > Metazoa > Chordata > Mammalia > Primates > Lepilemuridae > Lepilemur > Lepilemur ruficaudatus. Next base: position 51,165 of record CAUYRT010089827.1, read on the forward strand.
GAAACAAATGAAAATAAGGAAAAGAACGTCACAAAGGAATGAGAATCAGAATGACTTCGGAATTCTCAGCAACACTGGGTGCTAGAGGATAATGGAGAAATGCTTCAAAATGCTGAGAGAACTTCAGTTTTCAATCCAGAATTCTCTATAGGCTGACCTATCGATTATAAAGATATAACAAAGACACATGGATGTGAAGAAGGAGTCAGAACACTTACATCCTATGCACCCACTCTTTAGGTATTCATCGTTACTTAGAGGGAGTATGCCAGAAAAACAAGTAAATAAACCATGAAAGAGAGGTTTCAGAAAAGAGCGGACCTCATGCAGAAAGCTGTGAAGTCAGAATGACAGATGTCCAGCAAGCTTGGACACTAGCAGAACAGACTGGAATAGGAAGAAACTTGCCTCCATATATTTATATAAACTTGCCAGACTAGAAATGAAAAGAAAAAGTGGTGTAAGCAAGGAAATGCAATGTAGTAACCAGCAGCTCTGCAGGAAATGATGCTAACATAATTACACACACACACACACACACACAAAACACAATTACACACACACACACACACAAAACACAAGTTTATGAGTTTCTACGTTTTAGGATGTGTTCATAAACAAAGCATAGAAGAACTTAATTGTGGTTGAAAGGAGAATTTAAACATTACCGACCTTGACAATGCAAAAGTAAAACTACCAAGGACAAAAATTGGGGAAAAGATGGGAGCGGAGAAGTGAGGAAAGGACCTCTATGTTCTTATCTCACAAAGCAAGTGTCAAAAATAAAGTCCTTAGGTTATGGAACAAGGAATAAATTATCAGTATATTATTCAAAACTTAAAAGGTAATCAATATAACAATTAAAAACGGTTATATAACTGTATTGGGGGATGGAAGGGGGAGGGGATACGATCAAGGTGAGCTGATTCTCATCTGATGTATTGAGATGTCAACAGAGTCTAAAATTAGTAAGAAATAGAAACAGGTGTACTTATTCCAGAGCACACAGACCCATGTACCAGGATATTCACTGCAGCGTTATTTATAGCAGCAAAAGAATGAAAACAATATAAATGTTCATCAGTAGGGGACTGATTAAATAATAGTCAAAATACTCAAGGGGCTACTGTACCAGCCAATAAAAAGAGTGAGGTAGAGCTATATATGCAGGTAAGAAATGATCACAGTATGATACGTAAAAAAAGGAAAGTATAAAAGAGAGTGCTCATGTGGTACCATTGTGCAAAAAGCAATGAGAAAGGGAGCTATGTATGTGTTTATGTATAGAATATGCTTATTTATGCATTAAGTATTGGGGAGAAATATACTGGAATAGTATATTGGCTTGTGGACAGGGAGAGTGGGAGTTGGATGAACACATAATTTTCACTGTTTGAAATCTTTGCCATGTATTTTGCCTAAGTTAAAAAAAAAGAGCAGGAGAAAGATATTATATAAATATATGGAGGCAAGTCCTAGAAGAAAGAGCCAGAGTCTGATGTCTCATGTCACAGAAGGTATGGGACAGAGGCAGGCTGCTGCTTTTAACTACAGTGTGCATTACGTTCATGAAACTATTTTTTAAAATTGTTTTTATTGAGGTAAAAATACATAACACAAAATTCGCCATTTAACGATTTTTAATTGTACAATTCAGTGGCATCAAGTACATTCACACTGTTGTCCAACCATCAGCACCATGCATCTCCAGGCCTATTTCATCTTCCCAGACTGAAACTCCATACCCATTAAACAATATTCCCCTCTTCGCCCAGCCTCTAGCAACCACCATTCTACTTTCCATCTCTGTAATCTGACTACTCATACATGTGGAATCATACAGTACTTGTCTTTTTGTGACTGGCTTATTTCACTTAGCATGATGTCTTCAATGTTCATATGTGTTGTAGCGTGTGTCAGAATCAGCTTTTTTAAGGCTGAATAATATTCAGATGATACTATCTATTTATTAATATTTATTTATTTAGGCAGACAGAGTCTCGCTCTGTCACCCAGACTGGATTGCAGTGGTCTGATCACAGCTCACTGCAACCTCAAACTCCTGGGTTCAAGCGATCCTCCTGCCTCAGCCTCCCAAGTAGCTAGGACTTAGCCACCGTGCCTGGCTAATTTTTTAATTTTTTGTAGAGACGGGGCCTCGCTGTGTTGCCCAGGTTGATCTTGCACTTCTGGGCTCCAGTAATCCTCCTGCTGTAGCCCCCTAAAGTGCTGGGATTAATCAGGCATGAGCCACCACTCTTGGCCAGTGATACTATTATTTTATTTTTATTTTATTTATTTATTTATTTTTTGAGACACAGTCTCACTCTGTTGCCTGGGCTAGAGTGCCATGGCATAAGCCTAACTCACAGCAACCTCAAACTCCTGGGCTCAAGCGATCCTACTGCCTCAGCCTCCCAGGTAGCTGGGATTACAGGCACCACCATGCCCGGCTAATATTTTCTATATATTTTTAGTTGGCCAACTAATTTCTTTCTATTTTTAGTAGAGACGGATTCTCACTCTTGCTCAGGCTGGTCTCAAACTCCTGACCACGAGAGATCCTCCTGCCTCAGCCTCCCAGAATGCTAGGATTACAGGTGTGAGCCACCATGCCCCGCCGACATTATTTTCTAAATAGAGGAGTAGAAGGAGGAGAAAAGGAGGAGGACATACCTACTGAATGGTTTAGTGAATGCTGTGCCCCTTGCCTGTCATATTAGTTTTGTATTGCTGCATAACAAATTACCACAAAGTTAGTAGCTTAAAACAACACCATTTATTACCTCACAGCCCTATAGATCTGTGGTCGCCAACCCCTGGGCTGAGGTCCAGTACCTGTCCATGGCCTGTTAGGAACCGGGCCTCACATAACTTGCCTGAGCTCACCTCACACACTCCATACCCACCCCCTGGGAAAAATTGTCTCTCATGAAATTTAGGAACCAGGGCCGTACAGCAGGAGTTGAGCAATGAGTGAGCGAAGCTTCATCTGTATTTACAGCTGTTCCCCATCACTCTCATCACCACCTAAGCTCTGCCTCCTCCCCCTCCAGCCACCAGTCTGTGCAAAGATTGTCTTCCATGATGTGGTCCCTGATGCCAGAAAGGTTGGGGACCACTGTGGTACATCATATATCTGGGTGGGTGCAACTGACTGCAGGCTCTGCTTACAGAATCACAAGGCCACAACCAAGATATCAACTGGACCAAGCATTTATCTGGAAGCTCTGGGAAAGAATCCACTTCCAGGCTCACTGACACTGTGGGCAGAATGGGGGAACTGAGGCCCCCCACACCCCATTTCCTTACTGACAGGGCCACTGTCAGCTCCTGGAAGCCACGCTCCTTCCTTTCACATGCCTCCTCCATCTTCAAAGCAAACAACAGCAGGACTTCCTTCTCTCCTACTAGCCAGGGAAAACTCACTTTTAATGGGCTCATGTGACTTGATTGGGCCCACCCAGATAATCTGTCTTTTGCCGTATAGCACAACATAATGAGAGGCAAACCACACTCAAAAAGGAGGGGATCATCCAAGGATGAGGCTCATGGGGGCAGGCAGAGTTCTACCATGACCCCAATGACCCTCACCTCTGGATAATTCCCTCTTCTATGAATATGTCACATTACATGGCGAAAGGGATTTTGCAGATGCAGTTAAGGTTACTAACCAGTTAAGATAGGGAGATTACCCAGGTGGGCCTAATATAATCACATGAGCCCTTTAAAAGCAAAGAGTTTTGTTCAGCTAGTGACAGAAGAGGAATTCAGAGATTCAAAGCATAAGGAAGACTCTATCTGCCTTTGCTGTCTTGAAAACGGATGGAGGATGTGGAAAGGACTGAGAGCAGCCTCTAGTGCCAAGACCACCCCATGACCAACAGTCAGCAAGGGAATGGGGACCTCAGTCCTACAGTGGCGAGGAACTGAATTCTGCCAACAATGTGAATGAGCTTGGAAGTGGATTCTTTCCCAGAGCCTCTGGATAAGAGCCCAGCCCAGCTGACGTCTTGATTTCAAACTTGTGATACTGTGAGCAAAGAACCCAGTCGAGCCCGCACAGACTTCTGACCTACAGAAGAATCAGGAGGTAATAAACAGGTGTTATGCTAAGTCACTAAGTTTATTGTGATTGTTACACAGCAATAGAAAATTAATACACCTGGCATGGCCCTCCCCTCCCTGTCTACCCCCAAGCTCTTATTTTATGTCATGAGAGGCATTTTGGATTGGTGGTTAAGCTCTCAAACTGCAGACAGGCAGACCTGGGTTAGAATTTTTCCACCGTGAGGATTCGCAGTCATGAACACAGTAAACATTCACTAAACAGCAGCTGTGGTGATCGTTCTTACTCTCTCACTCCCTCTGTGAATGCTGCCGACTCCTGCTCCACTCCTCTGGAAAGTTCATCACAGTAACACCCTCCCCTGCACTTGGCACCTACTCTACCACCGCCTGCCTCAGGCTGTACGAGTTACATACCTTCAGCAGACTGTTAACTTGTTGGAGAGCAGAAATCTTTTCAGAGCTTGATATGGCCCTTGTTATGACGAAGGAGCTCTGGGAATGTTTGTAGAAGAGGAACATAGAGGAACTTTATAGAAGTCTGAGCTGCTCAGGGAGGGGTGAGCTGTTACTAGGACAGCTACCTGTCAGGGCTGCTGAAAGGGATTGACTTCATGACATCTTGCATCTTTATGCCCCTTTCTTGTGTTTTAAAGCTGGCATTTGTTTTACTGAAGCACAAAAAAGCAGGAGGCAGGTGCTAGAGGGCGAGAGACCTCTCCAGCTGGGGTTAGTGGGAAGGCAGAGTCAGGCATTTGAGCTCATTCATTCAATTAACTCATTTGTTCAATTATTTTAGCACATATTGTTGACTCTGATACTTCTGCACTGGGAGATGCTGAAATAGATTGAAATACAGGTGGGATTTTGACAGCTGCTTCCGGAGAAGAAGCTTGAGGTAGAAGTCACATCATGACCAAGAACTGACAGATTCAGTTAACCAAGGAGCAAAGTCACAGGATAAACACGGAGCTCCGAATTATGTGTTCTGCTAGGACGTAGGGGGAGGTGGGGACTCCTGGTTGTTTCAGTGGTCTGGGACAGGGACAAGATGAGAATGAGTAGAGTGGATCCTGGAAGGTTGGAGCTGGGAGCAAGGAGCCACCCAGCTCTGTGCAGGGACCCAGAATAGGAAGGTGCAGGCTTTTGAGTGCAGAAACAGTCGAGGAGCCACACTCAGAACCCATGAAAGGTGGATGCAGGATAGATCCTTGGCGCCCCTTGGTGGTCACTCTGATAACTACATCTGCGGAGCCACTCACCCACCCAGGAGGATGACTCATTGCAGTAAAAATGATTTGTGTGAATGCATCTCTGTCTGGGGTTGTGTGCTTGTGTTGCCCAAATGTACAGGTGTATACGTGTATATAAGTGTACGCGTGTTCATTTGTGCATGTGTCTGAGAGTACTGTATTGATGCTGGTGATTGGACACGTGTGCAAGTTGTGTGTGCATATATGTACTAGGTGCACTGGTGCCAAAACATGCATCTGTGTGTTTGTATGTGTATCTGTTGATGTGATTGCTGTGTGCTGGTGTCTGAGTGCATGTGTATAAATGTAACTGTTTGGGGCTTGGCTTTCTTTTCTGTTACACATTGAAATAGTTAAGCTCCATAATCTTACTGTTTGTTTAAAGTTTGCTCTTGGATGCAGGCCTGTTTCAGAATAACTAGCAGATGCGAAAAGCATCCATTATGTATTTTTGCAATTAGCCAAAAACCCAGAAACTTTTCTTAAATAACAGACACAATTCTGTGGGTTGCTTATTGCTGGGAGCCACCTCCTCTCCTGGGCTCAGCCCCAACCTGGGCCAAGCCAGAGAGGGTTTGCAAACTGTCCCTAGTGAGATGGAAAAACCATTAAGGTTTTCAGAATAGAACTTAAGGGACAGCTTACAGTGAGGAGCTGGGTAATGAGGAGAGAAGAGGAGGAAGAGGAGAAAAACAGGAGAGCAGCCTCTTAAATCTGAAAAGCCCTTGTCAAACTGACTCATCCAGCCTAGCAATTACCTAACTTTCTAGTCTGGACTCAGCTAAATAGACACAGAATAAAATCCACATTCTTTTACCTGTTATGAAAGGTTTTTTCATTATATTTCCTCACCTTATCTTTGCATACTCCTATCTCCCATTATTTGGTACATGGACCCTCACCCCCCTCCAGCTAGGTGGGTCTCCCCATCCCTCGCTGCCATCTTTTTGCTAGTGCTGTTCCTCTCCTCCGGTACAAACCAGGCACCTCCTGACCACTGGCAGCAACACCATGAGCAAACTTTGTTGAGCACCTATCCCAGGCACTGGGGAGGATACCAGGAGGCAGAAACAAAGGCTTAGGGCACATTTCTCAGCATTTGAGTTCTTACGGTAAGGCACAGACCTTCATGATGTCTTTCAGCCTTTCCTCCCTGCTTATATGACAGGGAACTCTATATCCTGGGTTTCAAGAGGGCCTAGTGAATATGGCGGGGGTTCCAGGTGGACTTCAGACTTACAGAGCTACAACTTGAAGACAGATGGTCCTCAATCCCCAGAATCTCAGGGCTGCAAGACTAATAAAACAGCTTGCTGAATAGGCATCCTGGCTATGGGGAGCTCATCATGTCCTCGAGCAGCCCAATTCACTGTTGAGTGGCTCTAAGCTTGGATGGTCTTCCTTACATTGCTTCCACTGCCCTAGCTCTGTCCTGAAGCCCACATTGAACATCTACTACGTCTCCTTTCAGAGGTCTGGAGACAGTAGTGGTGGTCCTCTGGGCTCTACTCACCTTTTAAGACAGTGGTTAACTGCTAAGGAAGATAAAAGGAGGTCCACTGTATCAAGTTGGTATTCATTTGACGAGTCTCTTGGTGGGAGAACATTTGTGATACTCTCACAGGACTTCTCCCCTCTCAATCCATGAGATTCCAGGATGGCAGACTAGGCAACTGTTTAATTTGTGAGCTTTCACTAAGGTTGTCACCAACTGCCAACTCACTAAACATTAAGTACCTGCTCTGTGTTAGGCACTGTGGATACAAAGACCAAGAACACGTGGTCCCTTGCCCACAAAGATGCAAGGCTGTTTTCCATTATCTGCTCTGGTCGCTTTGTTTAGTACAGTGCATCTCAAAGTATCACTATCAGCATGGAAGTTTATAAGAACTTTATTGGAACTTTATGGAAGTTTATTGGAACTTTATAAGAAATGAAAATTCTTGGGCCATACCTCAGGTCTACTGAAACAGAAACTCTGGGAGTGTGCCCAGCATTCTGGTTCTAAGAAGCTCTCCAAATGATTCTGATGCACTCTAAAGTTTGAGAACCACTGGTGAAGATTCACCCGGGGAGCCTTTAAAATTAAATTAGATGGCTGGGCACAATGGCTCATGCCTATAATCCAAGCACTTTGGGAGGCCAAGGCGGGAGGATAACTTGAGGCCAGGAGTTTGAGGCTGCAGTGAGCTATAATCACACCACTGCACTTTAGCCTGGGTGACAGAGTGAGACCCTGCCTCTAAAAATAAATAAATTATTAAGTCAAATTAGAATTTCTAGGGGTAGGACCTGAGGCATTGATTTTTGTTTTAAAAATGGTTTAAAATACATTCAGTAAATGCTCAGCACACTGATTGAAATCCTGTTACATAGTAACAGTGGTTCTGGAGCATCACAAGATACTACTCTCTCCAAGGCCTTGATAGGAACCACGGAAGTAAAAGCATGTTGGTGTTGAGGAATAAGGGCTGGGAAAATGGGGAACTGGGTTCTGGGTCTAGTTCTGCTCCTAACTGTCTGGAGGGATTTGAGGAGGACACTTTCCTTCTTTCAACATACAAAATTTATCAGTCTACTCTGTCAGGTCAGTAAGAGAATAGGGAAATACAATGAATACCTCTGAAGCCTCTTTCCGATTCAAAGAATTATTGGCCAGCGAGTTTTTGGTGCTGTTGTTATCCCCTGATCTGGTGATAGACACACTGCCTAAGGAAGGTGCAGACTACCTGTAACAAACTCTCCGGCCCCACAGGAATCAGCATCTCTGAAAACTGGTTTGCTAGTGACCAGTTATTAAGATGACAGACCCTTGCATGAATGTGCTTACACACTGTGAAAATACTTTCTATATGTATCTAGCCAAAATCTGTGTCATCTTATAAAACAATGATCTAGCTGCTAACTATAAATTAAACAGCTACTTCCTTAAGTCAAATATGTAAACTAAACTCAGAAATATCCATAAAATTACTCAAACCACAAGTTAAACAGAGATGGATGGTGTTAAGGAAGTCACATTCCCGAATCCCATTTTCTTCAACAAAATACTCATGGAGAGAAGCGGGAATGTGGTCTGTGATCAGGAAGACTTTTGGACAGATGAAGAAATGATGTTTTGTGGCAGTGATTCCTGGTAGAATAAGTAAGCTCCTAAAGAGCCATCATGTATAGAGTAGAAGTGAACAAAATCCTCCTTCTCTATACAAATGGTTTTCCTCTCCCCACCCCATCCCCTGAATTTCAAAATTTTCCATTAGCACATAGAAGCACCAGCCTCAAGCCCAGTAGTTAGTTACCTTCTTTCCCTAAACAGCACTTGTCCAGACCTAAGTAAGGCCTTAAACAGAGGAAGGAATATAGACACAGTCTCTGCTCAATTATATTTGATATTGGATATGACACAGACATTCTGACAGTTACTCTGGGACCAGGCGGATTCTGATATAGTTGTTTCAACTTGGTCCTTTTAATGTGGGAATATTTTCACCCAATCTAAAAGTCAGCCATTAAACTTTAGCGTTTTTTCCCTCCAAATAGTGTAATTAATGTGTCACCTTGACCACTGTCCCAACTGAGGATAGGACAATAGTAGTGCTTATTGTGTACCTCATAACTAAAAAGTCTGACATTTTGATGTAGCCTCATCACAATCACTATACTAATAGATTGGCCAAGATGCTTTGGAGCCACTTGTGAAAAAATTTTTTTTTTTTTTTTTTTTTGAGACAGGGTCTCACTCTGTTGCCCGGGCTAGAGTGCCATGGCGTCAGCCTGTGTCACAACAACCTCAAACTCCTGGGCTCAAGCGATCCTCCTACCTCAGCCTCCCGAGTAGCTGGGACTATAGGCATGCGCCACCATGCCCGGCTAATTTCTTCTATATATTTCTAGTTGGCCAATTAATTTCTTTCTATTTTTAGTGGAGATGGGGTCTCGCTCTTGCTCAGGCTGGTTTCGAACTCCTGACCTTGAGCGATCCTGCTGCCTCGGCCTCCCAGAGTGCTAGGATTACAGGCGAGAGCCACTGCGCCCAGCCCAAAATGTTTCTTAATAAAACAAACAACTTAGGGTGAGCCATGCACATAGCTTTGTGTTTTTAAGTATTAATACTTACTGTTGAACCTATTCAATGTCTTTCCCCTCTGGCTCTGGAAGTCCTTGTAGCCAGGCAGCTGTGAGAAGGCCAGTTCAACCCAGAGTCCTCAGAGGACTGCAAGGATCTAGAAGCTAGCAAGGAAACTTATTCTTTTCTTGGAAGCTCATCTTGAAACTGTGTATCAATTCCCTCCTTCCCTAATTTTATAGAAGTAGCTACTGAGAGTATATTTCTTCCAGGGGGCCTTCAGAAGAATATTAAAAGAGGATTTCCAAAGCTCATATACGTGGCTTTTAAAAAATTACACTTTCTCTTTTTAAATGTGGTTACAACCAAATGAGGATGCGTATGTGGTATACTGCTTAACTGCTTGATTCTATTGTGTAGAAGACAATTCTTAAAAAGTGTGTCTGCCCCTGCCGGTAATCCTAGCACTCTGGGAGGTCCGAGGCAGGAGGGTTGTTTGAGCTCAGGAGTTTTCGAGACCAGCCTAAGTAAGAGCGAGACTCCGTCTCTACCAAAAGTAGAAAAATTAGCCGGGCATCGTGGTGTGCGCCTGTAGTCCCGGCTACTCGGGAGGCTGAGGCAGGAGGATTGCTTGAGCCCAGGAATTTGAGGTTGCTGTGAGCTAGGCTGACGCCATGGCACTATAGCCCAGGCAACACAGTGAGATTCTGTCTCAAAGAAAAAAAAAAGAGTTTTAATCCAAATTCAGAAGTGTCATTTGATTCAGATGATCTGCCTTCTAACAATGGAATTTAATAACATTTAATAACATCCACTGGCCTATTACAAACAGGAAAGTTCCCCTCCAGATTTCCTTTTTCTTACTTTTAACCACAATTTATTTAATCACAATGAATACTTCTTCCAAAAGCAGTCAATAGATTTAAGGCGATGGTTCTCAATACTGGCTGCACTAAGGATCCCCTAGGGAGGTTTTTAAAATCCCAAGCATGGGCCTACCCCAGAGACTCCAGTTGAATTGGTCTGTGGTGGGCCCCAGCCCTGACTCTACTATGCAGCCAGGGCTGAGCACCACCAATGTAAACGAAAAGCACTGACTGGACTAGGAGCAGGACAAGGACTGGTTTCTCCGAGCCTCCCAGTGAGGGTGTTTTTTCCGTTATGTACAGCACCACAGCACACTGAGACACCCACTTGTTTCTTAAGACCCTTTCAGGCCAGCACCTCTGCCATTTGTGAGCCACCAGTCCCGGAACGAAGAGGTCTACACTAACTTGGTCTCCTACCCCTCTGGGGGCCAGCTTCCTCCACTACAGTTTTGGTGGGGACTAGAGCTGCACTGTTCTGATCTTGCTTCCTGGGTTCCCAGGGCTCACTGTGATAGCTGCCACCAGAGGAAAAGAAGAAGCCCAACAGGCAGAGTTTGGCCCCACTCCCTGGCTTCAACCATAGCATCTTCACATTTATCTGTTTTACATATTTTGGTTCCCCATGAGATTGCTTGAAAAAGTGGTTCGATTGCTATTTTAAAAAATGTTCTAGTTGCCAGACCTTCCAGTTCAAAAATACTAATACTCAATTGAGAAACATGTAGTTCCAAACTGCAAGGTCCTGTCTTGTTCATCCTGTTTCTAACCCCAGTGCTTGGCAAACATCTTGTAAATGTTTGTTGAAGAGAAGGAATGAGAAGAAATTTGATTAAGAAAGTTGTTTTTTCCCCTGTTGTTTCAATGGACCACCAGGCAAACTCCTTATACAACATCGTTCACGTCTGCATTTGTTAAGAGGAGACTCAGATTCTGCCCGATACGTGCAGCTTGGCACACGGTGACAAAAACGCATTTTGTCCGTGAGGCATTTCTCTGAAGAGGTATGTAGAAATCCTGTTCCTTCCTTTAAGGACGCTTACAAGGGAAGGATACTCACAAGCGTGGGTGGGGTGAGAGCAGGGTGGGCATAGATAGTGGGCATACCAGCCTCATTTGTAAACCCCTCCCCTTGAGTGTGAGCAGCACCTATGAGTTGATTTTAACCAACAGAATACAACAAAGTGATGGGTTTTATGCGACCACATCATATAAGATGGTAACACCCTACTTGGTAGGACTCTGTCTCCTTTGCTGGCTTTAAGGAAGCCAAGGAGCCACACTAGGAAGGCACAAACAAGTAACAAGGAGCTAAGAACAGTCTTAGCTGAAAAACCACAAGAAACTACGGCCCTCAGTCTGACAGTTCACAAGGCCAACAACCACATTAGCTAGGAAGAGGATCCTCCCCCACAATAATCAAGCCTTCAGATGAGAACCCAGTCCTGGACAACACCTTGACTACAGCTTTGTGAGACCTTTAGCAGAGGAATCAGCTAAACCATGCCTGCATTCCAGGCCCAGAAAGACAGATTATAAATGTATGCTGTTTAAGCTGCTAAACTGATGGTAATATGGTTAATACAGTATGTATCAAAAGATGGAAATGGTACATTCAAGGTCCTGCAGTGGTAAAGATAAGCCGCGTGTGAAGAACAGAAGAACAGTATGCTGGAGCACAGCAAACGGGGAATGAAGGGCCTGCAGCAGGCAAGTGGTGGATGAGGTGGCCAGACTAAACAGGGATTTGCTGGCCATGTTCACATTCGGACTTGTATCCAGAAAACGGTAAAAAAGAAACTGAAGAGTGTAAAGATAGGTAATAACATGACTTGATTTCCATCTTACTATTTTTAAAAGATCTCTGGCTGCTGTGGGAGGGAGGAGGTCCAGAGTAAAAACAAGGCTCTTGCAGATGTCCAGGTGAGAGGTGGTGACAAGGACCATGGAGAGAAGTGGAGGGATGAAACTGTGAAGGCAGAACAGGGGTCCATGAACATGGATCATAAATGAAACACATGCTTATTTCACTTCCAACTGAAATGTAGCCTTTTGTTTAACTGCAAAACAGGCAACAAACCTCAGCAATACAGGCTGTACCTATGAGTTGTAAATCCCAATATTTTATCCCACTTATCAGTGCTGTGATATGAAATATTTCTATTCATCACTATTTCAAATTTATGATAGTTACAGCCCCACCCCTAGATCTTGTTATTTAAGAACATTAAAGAAGCATATATATTATATCACAAATCTGTATTTTATTAGAATTTTGATAACTGCATTTCAGTAGTTAGCTTCCTCTGTAATCTAATGCATGATTTAAGACACGATTCTGAAAGGGTATCCACAGGCTTCTTCACCCCACTGTAAAAGGGCCTTGGCACCAAGAAACTCCATGAGAGACAGAGTGGAAGCAAGCTTAAGAAGGTTGGTGCTGCACTTGATCTTGGAGAGAGATGAAAATAAGGATCATCTATAGGGGCAGCAGATTTGGGAAAAGGGGCAGAGCTCAGTTTTGAACTGAATCCTTCATATATGGAGTACCTAGAAAGCATCAGAGTCAGTGTCTGAGGAAAAGTCGGGGCTTAATTAGGGACACAGAGATGGTATTTTAAGCTATCAGGAGATGAAATTACTTAGTGCGTGGTGTGAAAAGAGAAGCTACAGGGCAGAGGCGCCCAGGGACTTCAGCCTTAAAGTTGGATTGAGAAGGAAGATCCTGACTAAGGAGATTGAAAGGAGGTAGCCCAAGACACACAAGGAACGCTAGAAGAGGACGTTATCCTGGAGAAGAACAAAGTGTCTTGGGAGGGAAGAAGGGACAACTATGCTAAAAAAAAAAAAAAGTTGTTAAGAGGCTGAGGAAGGTGATGATAAAGAGTCCACTGGGTCTGGCAATTTGTATGCTTTTGGAAAACTTGACGGGCAGCTTCCACAAAGTAGACGGGAGTGGACAGAGCAGCTGAAGAATAACTGGGAAGTGCAGAAGCAGAGGAAATGTGTGGATTACTTTTTTGGGAAGTTTTAATGTTAAGAGGATATTTACATGGGGCTACTGATAGGGAGGGAACATGGGGTGGATCAGGCGGTTTCTGTCTTATGTTGCAGGATGGGTATAACCAGAGGATCTCTGCATGTTGATCTGAACTATGTGGTGGACACAGAGGCACTGCTGATGGAGGAGAATGCAAGGCAGTTGCCAGACTGAAGACCATGAGAGAGGGCTAGGGTCCAAAGTGCACGTGAGCAGACTGGCCTTTGACAGGGGAGGGAGGACATGCTCATGGTCTCATGTAGGAAGATCTAGAGCTCCCATTGTCTTCTATTTTCTAAACACGAAGCACATTTATCAGCTTAAGGTAGGGCATAGAAAAGGGCTGGTCTAGCTTGAAGAAGGCAGAAAGCATAAAATGCTCGTGCAGAGGCAGAATAGGCTTATTTGGTGGAAGATCTTAGAAGACTGTGGATAATGATAACTGTCCACTTGAGGCTAGCAATAAGAATTCACAGAAACTGCCAGGTGCCGTGGCTCGCGCCTATAATCCCAGCTACTCAGAAGGCTGAGGTGGGGGATTGCTTAACACCAGGAGTTCGAGATCAGCCTGGGCAACATAGGGAGATCTCGTCTCTAAAAAAAATTAAATAAGAAAACTTAGGTGTGGTGGTACATGTCTGTAGTCCCAGCTACTTGGGAGGCTGAGGCAGGAGGATCCCTGAGCCTAGGAGTTTGAGGCTACAATGAGCTATGACCACAACACTGCACTCCAACCTGGGCAACACAGTGAGACCCTGTCTCTTTTAAAAAATAAAATAAAATAAAATGTGTATGTGTATATGTGTATGTGTATAGGTATATATAAATAAATAAGAATCCATGGACAGCTAATAGTCAGCTTTGTTATCTTGTATTTCACCAGCAACAGAGCTGCTTGGGTGCAGGCACAGAGAAGCCAGGAAACAGGCTTCATTTGGAATCAGGATTTGTCCAGCTGGGGATGACAAGAGGAGAGGGGACCGGAAAGTTGATGGCATTTGCAAGAGAGTGGATATGAACTACGGACTCTGCAATTGAAGCTGGATAAGAAAACTGATGAAAAGAGGGACTTCTGTCCTGCAGTTGGAGGTTCAAGGAAGCCCTCTCTGAGGAGCAGCAGGAGGAGTCAGTAAGCTACTGGCAAGTGAAGTGAGGGGCTAACTGTGGGCAGAGAAAGGAGCTATGCTGACAGTGGGAAATACTGCTCAGGCCAACAGCTACCCACAATCATTAGGTAGACAGGGCTCCAAAAGCAAGCTGGTTAGATTATCCAAGAGCCCCAAGAAGAGAGTACACAGCATCAACTTCATGTCTTGCCAACCAGGGAGATGACAGCCTGGGATGGCCCCATTAACTGTGAGATGGGTCCACTAGAAAGCAAGCCACATGGCAGAGATCTCTGTTTGGTTCACATTGTATTCCCCAGAGCCTAGTGTTCAATAAGAACTATGGAGTGAATAGATGTCATTAAAACGGAATGAAGTAAAGAAAGAAACTGAGGCAGGACTAAAACGTAGCAGGCGGGGGAAAAGGGGGGAAATGCAGGGGAGGTGGTTACCAGTGGGAAAGGAAAGGAGAGGTCCACCGCTCTGAGCTGCATGAAGGAAGCCCCTCCACCATAGCACTGAGACAGGGGCAGCCTACGGCTGGTCCAGGCTCCCCGAGGAATAAAGGGCAGTTCTACTGACTTCAAAGATTTGGCAAGCCACCCACGGAATGACGACAGCATCTGACAGGGTGTTGTGGGGCCCTGAAGTGGCTGCTGACAAGGATCCTGTCCACTGAACCAGGGGCAAGTGTAGGAGCCACCAATACATCCTGCTTCTTATTCTATTACTAAATAATCATATTAATGCTATCTTCACATGCCCTCCATCTCTGTAAACCACTGTACTCATGCCCCTTCCTTACAGGCTCTTCCCTAAACAACTGCTACACATTCCGTCTCCCATTTCATTCTCTCAGAGCTGTTCCGTGCTTTTCCTTTGTAATTCTTGCCACAATTTACTTTCCTCCACAGCAAACCTTCCACCAAGAATCATGAAGACTTGCAGCCGCCAAGCCCTCACCTCATTTGCTCTTCGATCCACTCCAATTGGGCCTCTGTACCAACACTCCACGGAAAGCACTCAAGGTTACACCGAGGCTCCAGGTGGCCAAATCCAACCGTGCCTTCTCCATCCTCATTTTACTCGATTTCCAGTAACCTCTGTGATGTCCTCTGTGACAGGAAGAACACTGATCCCCAAAGAAATCCACATCCTAATCCCCAGGGCCTGTAAATATGTTAGGTTACACAGGAAAGGAGAATTCAGGTTGTTAATCAGCAGCCCTTAAAATAGGGAGATTATCCTGGATTATCCAGGGGGACTCAATGTAATTATTAATAAAAGGGTTCTTAAAAGTGGAAGGAGGTAGGAGAGGTCAGAATCAGAAAATGAGACAAGATGATGCAAGCAGGGTCACAGAGACTCTATGCTGCTGCTTTGGGATGGCGGAAGGAGCCAGAAGCCAAGGAAAATGAGCAGCTTCTAGAAGAGGGAACAGGCAAGGAAGACCCTTCCCTAGAGCCTCTAGAAAGGGACACAGCCATGACAACACTCTGAGTGCAGCCCTGTGAGACCCATGCCAGATGCCTGACCTACAGAACCATTAAGATAAGAAATTTGTGTTGTTTTAAGCCATTAAGTTTCTGATAATTTGTTACAGCAGCAAACAAAAAACTGATACGCCCTCTTTTTAAACACATTTTCCTCTCAGCTTCCCTCTAACAACTGCCTGGTTCACCACTCTTCCCTGGTTCCTGCAGAGTCCTGTGCTCGCTCCTCCTCTCTGCTCAGGGATTAGTCTCCCCTCCTCCATCTATCTTCTGTACCCAGGGTGATCTCACCTAGTCTATGGCTTTGTTTGTTTTTTTTTTTTTTCAGTCTATGGCTTTAAATGCCATCTATGCATTGACTGCTCTCCAATTTTGATCTCGACAGCACCCCTCACCAGATTTCTGGACAGCCGCCTATTCGACATCACCACTCCAGTGTCTAACAAACACCTCAAAATTAGAACATCTCAGAATACTCTTAGTCACCCCCAACCCTGTCCTCTCCTCCTTCAGTTTCCCTTGTCAGTGATGGACACCAGCATCAATGCAGTAGCTGAAGCCACAAACCAGAAATCACTCTTGATTTCTCCTTTCCTTTATCCTACATCCAATCCCATAAGCCCTGACAACTCCACCTCCAAAGTACATCCACTTCTTACCCTCTCCACTGCCACCATCATCTCCTACCAAGATCACTAATTACCACAACAGTCTCCTAACTGGTCTCTCTGCTTCTGCTGACAGACACAGAGCAGCCAGAGAAAGCCTTTAAAAGTAAAGCTCCATATTATGTCATACACTCCTGACAGCTCACCCTCCAATGTCTTCCCATTGCCCTTAAAATCAAATCCCAAATCTTTATGCCTACATGGCACTACAAGATCTAGCCCCTGCCTACCACACCTAACTCATCTCCCAGAGGCCCCCTCTACTCCAACCAGCAATGTCTTTTTCATTGTTCCTCAAACAAACCACATTCCTGCTTCAGGGACTTTGCACAGGCTATTCTTCCCCCAGATCCTCAAGCAGCTGGACTTCTTTTATCATTTGGATCTCAGCTCAAACATCACTTCCTAAGAAAGGCCTTTCCTAACAAATGCGCTAAAGTGCTCACACCTCAGTATCCTGTTTCATTTTTTTCTTAGCACTCCCTGAAATTCTCACGTACTTGTCCGCATGTCTTCCCCTCTAAACTATAAGCTCCATGAAAATAAGACTTTGTCTGTCTGACATCCTCAGTGTCTCCAACCAGTGGCTGGAATGTATCAGGCCCTCAAAAATATTGCTGAATGCATAAATGATGGCATGAAATAAAATGGAATATTAATATGCAGTCAAAAATGATGCTGTGGATCACTGTCAGAAAGGACTAACATACATACTCCATATTAAGAGAAAAGCCTGGTTACAAAACTGCATGTATATTAAACCTATTCTGGGTTAATAAATTTTAAAAATATAAGCCCACAACAGCACAGAAAAATGTCTGAGGAGACACATATCAGAAAGTCAACTGTTGATTTCTGGTGGCAAGATTCTGGATGGTTCAGCCATCTATCCAAGCTGTACTCTGTGGACCAGCAGGTGGAGAAGAGAGCCTGCCTTTTCCTGGGCTTTGGGTTCCTACCTGGCAAGAGCTCCTCCATAGGGGATGACTTGGCTTCCTGCCTCACCCCCACCCACTCCTCAGGTGGGAGTGACTTACCCAACTGATGAGTCTGAGATGAAGAACTGCATGTGCCTGCCTGGATCCTTCCCTCCGTGGTTCTGGGAATCTGCCTGCACACAGGGAGCACACATTCTGCTCCTCTCCTCTGCATCACAAGTTTTTTAGGAGTAGCTGCCACGGATGTGTTTGGTGCTACCAGTGATTATTACTAAGCCAGAATGTCTAATTCAGGAATGAAGTACCAGCAGCCCACTTGAGTGCCAAACTAAATGATATTTGTTGATGGAGACCTCATTCATTCATTCATTCAATAAACAGTCCTGAGCATGCACGATGTGCCACGCCCTGTTCTATGCTTGGGATACATCACTGAGCAGAGCAGACAAAGATCCCTGCCCACCTAGAACTTACAGCCTTGCAGGGGCAACCAGACGATACACAGTAAAAAGGCGTAATTTATACAGTATACTAGACGATGATAAATGCTAATTCCAAAACACTTACGTCTCACTATCCTCATTTATGAAAAAAAATACATAATCACCACACAGCAGGTTCTCCAAATTGCCTGAAGAATGGATTATTTAAAATTACTGGAAATTGCTTAAATACAAAACTTTGATTAATAATAATTAAAGCATTTAACAAAAATGATTCTTACATAAAACAGAGTTAAGAAGTCTAAATTTTGTTCAACAGTATAAAAATAAAATAAAATTTTAACATGCACATTAACAACCGCCTTGTGATAGCAGGAAAAGGGTGTGTGTCACTACATAGCTTAAAGATGTGTCAGGAAAAATGGGAAATGACTATACACAGACCTCAATTTTATAGATTCTGCTTAATTTCAAGCTATTTCAATGTACCCTGTCTCAGAAATAGGAAACAGATGGCATTTTCCCATTCTTTCAACTTTCTTAACTTTTAAAAAGGTAAATACATTTGAGTGTCTTTCCTCCTTTTTCTGAAAAATGTCCCTCTCCAGCCTCTTCTAAGCAAGAAACCGATCTTCCGACGGGTACCCTCCCCCCACCAGCTTCTCTGAACAGCTCCCACCCTCACATAAAGCACTAGGAGAGGATCCCTCCACGCTTTATCCTTGACCTCCGGACTTTCCCCTCTTCCCCCAGTGCTACACTCAGGGAGCTCCTCAAAAGGGAACTCCTTCAGGGTATGAGCTACACATGGAATGATGGTCTCTCTTCTCTCAGGTTTGGCCTGGGTTCCAGTGTCACTTGTTCCAGCCCCTCTGATCACCTGCTTCTCCTCTGATTTTAGGCTACAGGTGCTTTTCCTTGTTTCTTACACACGGAAACCTTATTTTTCCCCCATAAACTCCATTTGAATCACCATAAAATGAACTCAGGGCTAAATGAAGTCTGCCTCAGTATTTCAGCTCTGTTCAACCACAGATGCTCCACCTGGACGAGTGCACCTGCACGCACACACGTACGCGCTACATGCACACACGCTCACTCATACCTTGCTTAATCTTGTCCAACTCCCCACAGCTGAAGGTTCTTCCCAGTTTCCTCCTTTCTCTCCAGATGTAAATTCCAGGTTTTTTCTATTATATATTTTATTTCAACTCTACATCCTTCATCAGACAAAGGAACAAACTACTACAGAAAACCTCATGAACGCCACACATCCTGCTCATAATATTCTTCCTTACAGAGAAAACACTCGCCCAAAAACATATTTATATTTCATCACATTCACCCCAGCCCATCTGTGGCTTCTCATCCATCTAGAAAGGATTTCTGTTTTGTTTTTTCATTTGATTTTCTAACTTTCTAAAAGCATTAAAACTGAAAGATTAGGTTATTTTTCAGGAACTTCTTTTAAAAGAAGATGCTGATGATGGCCCCTTCACCTGAACTTCGTAACTATCAAGATAACAGAATTTATCATGGGAAACATTTGGTAGGTAGTATTTAAAAAGACTGGAAGAGGCCGGGTGCAGTGGCTCACGCCTGTAATCCCAGCACTCTGGGAGGCCGAGGCAGGAGGATCGTTCAAGCTCAGGAGTTCGAAACCAGGCTGAGCAACAGCGAGACCCTGTCTCTACTAAAAACAGAAAGAAATTAATTGGCCAACTAAAAATATATAGAAAAAAATTAGCCAGGCATGGTGGCGCATGCCTGTAGTCCCAGCTACCCGGGAGGCTGAGACAGAAGGATTGCTTGAGCCCAGGAGTTTGAGGTTGCTGTGAGCTAGGCTGACGCCATGGCACTCTAGCCCAGGCAACAGAGTGAGACTCTGTCTCAAAAAAAAAAAAAAAAAGACTGGAAGATGGGTAGGCATGTAGTAGGTAAGCATGTGGATTATGACATTCAGCTTTAGGGCTCTGCTGTTTTCAGCTACTGGAGCCCAATGGAGATGGAGAAGAAAGGGGAAGTGGTTATCTTTCATGCCACCTCTTCAGAAACTACAGAAAAAATTAAAATATGCCTCAATATACCCCCACCATTGCCACTCATACTTTGAAAGGGCTTCCTATATATCAAGACATTAACAGATATTTCAGATTGCCATACATGACTTTTAGGTATTTACTAGCTAAAGACATGAGAAAAAGACACTAGAAAGCCCAATTGTATCCCACTTAGTCAAAGCACACCAAAAGATGCCTGAGTAGAAGTAGGGAGAGCACAGCTGAGCATTAAATCCATGGGAACTGATCAGAGAACACTTCTGGGAGGCTAAAGTTCTTCATCTAGGTGGGTTTCGCCTGGGCACTTGTTATAGACACATACATATTCTCAGGCCCCACCCACGATGTGAGCAGAAACTCTGGGGATGGAGCCCAGCAATCTGTGTTTAAACAAGCCCTCTGGGCAATTCTGACTCCAGCTCAAGACTGAAACTCAGGAAGCTAAAGAATGCCAACCTCTCCATATGTCCTTCCCTTTCCTATCTCAGCCGGCCTTCCAACAGGGCTCAGCTTCTCCTTACAGTAGTCACCAGAACCCAAAGTCTCCCACCATTACTGAAAGAGTCGGGTATTTTATCCCCACGTAACCCGTCAACACGCTGCACAGTACTCCACTCAAGCACTCTTTATCCAACTTAGAAAAACATGGGCCCCAACTGGATCTTTACTTACACCTTAACATTTTTTAAAAGCAATTTTAGGAAATAGCACAATAGGTTACAACCGAAACAAAAAGACAAACTGTCTGAATTTCAACTCCAGTACTAGATAGCATGGAGACTTGGAAAAGATACCAAAGAACCTCAAGCTCCCCTGAAAAGATGCTGACCACTCTTAACCCTAAGTGTGCTGACCCCAGCAAGTTCAGAAGGCTGCTAGCGTGATGAAAATTGTCTGGAATCAGGTAGTGGTGATGGCTGCAGGATTTTGTGGATATACTAAAAATCACTGAACTATACAATTTAAAATAAAAATAAGTAAAAGGATGATTAACAGTAAAAAAAATAATAATAATAATTAAATAAAAACTTCCAAGCTGGACTCAATCACCCTGTAAGGTCCTGCACTCTCAAAAAAACTCCGAAAGTAACAATAATCTTTAAAGACAAAGGTCACTAAGCACCACTACCTGAGACCTAAAAGAGGCCACTGAGCAGTTAAGTGTCCTACCTAACACTCAGCTCATTAGCGGCAGAGCCAAGACTAGAACCTGCTTTTCTGAAGCCAGTTCCGTATCCTTTCCAAGACAATAGTGGTTCTCTATTTGGGTTCTGTGGAATTATTATCAGGGGTCCATGGGTTCATAAGAAATTTTTAATTTCATATCTTAATTTAATTTAATCTGAAAAAAGTAATACCTATAACAAATATTCTAGCACACAAATTCATTACTAAAATTTGTGATCCTGTGATAACATGTGCCTTAGTATTTGCGTCATTTAAATTATTCTTGGGCTAACGAGAAAAACCAGAAGTGAATTTAAGACTAGACATATTTGTACCAAAGTCTAACCATAGTCTTACAGAAACGCTTGCTGTGCAAAAAAAGTTTCTCAGTGTGGAATAATCGCAGGATACAAGACAGTATCACGTGAAGATCAAAAGAATTTGCTTAAAAATAGTCGGTATGATATTCACGCTGCAAGAGACAATTTAGTTTTGGCAAAACATCATCCATGGCACTTAACTAACCCTGTTACTATAAATTTTTAGTTTTGCAGTCTCTTTTTATGTAATGTATGTATCTGAGTTTTATATTTGCATAAGAACTCCAAAAATTATGAAATTTATAGAGTTTTTTGATTTTACATATTTCATTCATTCAATAAATATTTATTGAACATGACTATGGCCAGGTATTCACCTAAGTGCTATATATTCAAGTATTACAATAAAATATTTTAGGTTGAAACTGAGGTAGGTCAATAGGAATTTTCTTCCTTTAAAGAGAACTTTCTTTAACATCTTATTCAACTTTTATAAACATTGTTCTACTCTGCAAGTGTGATTTACTTCTCTTACAGTTCTTCAGGGCCAAACCTGCCTGTACTAACTCCTCTTCACCTGTCTTCCCCTTACCGGTGTAGGACATCTTGCCCCAGCTTTTCAATGCACCCAATCTGCTTCTGCTACTTCTGGTACTAAACTGTATACCTGACACCTGATCCTCAAACCTGTCCTTACTTGGATTTTGGTATCCATTTATCTTACATTATACTACTAAGATGAACAGAGGAATTATATTTAAACCAACTGCTATAAAATCGTCACATCAAATTTGAAACGTAGTACCATATAGTATGTTCAAAAATCAAATGGTATCACTCTTAAAACTCAGTTCTCTGTATTGTTGTTCACATCTGCATTTCCATATTTGAAATTTAATCAGAAAGACCCTGTGTGGACACAGAATAATCTGGGACCATTCAAACCATTAGCACTGCCAAAGCTAAACAAAACAAATCCCTATCTCAGGGTTAACTAGCTTCTAAGTCATCAAAGCTGAAACAGCCCACTTGCCTTTATGATTAGAGGACTGGTGCTTTTCAGCTTAGCTCACCTTTAGGAAGATTAAAGAGTCCTAAATGATCCCCCCAAAATGTGGGTCTATATTTCAAAGAGACAACATAAAAAATCACAAAAATCACTCACAAAAATCAATCCTTGAAGAATTACAGACCTAATTCTGAAACTTATAAAGTTAAAGAAAAAAACTAAAAATACAAAAAACATTCAAGATTATAAAAACGTGAAGGTGGCTTGTTGTTAAAACAAAATAACTGAAATGAAATATAATTTAGTAATTCTTCTAGTCTTGAAGTCCACTTTTCTTGCCTAAATATAAAAAGTTGGAAAAAATAAAAAAGGATTCGGACTTTAAAAGGATAATTCTCTTCCTACAAGAAGCATTATGGCCATGCATGGTGGCTCACATCTATAATCCCAGCACGTTGGGAGGCCAACGTAGAAGGATCACTTGAGGCCAGATGTTCCAGACCACCCTGGGCAACACAGTAAGACCCTATCTCCACAAAAAATGTTTAAAAAATAATCTGGACACGGTGGTATGCACCTGTAGTCCCAGCTACCTAGGCAGCTAAGGTGGGAGGATCACTTAAGCCCAGGAGTTTGAGGCTGCAGTGAGCTACGATTGCCACTGCACCCCAGCCCGGGCATCAGAGCAAGACCCTATCTCCACGAGGAAAAAAAAAAAAAAAGCATTATAATTATTTGTTTTATCCTTTAGGGTCTTGGGTGTGGCTTAGAATCTATCCATTTATACTGCTATCTGCATAATATTGTTACCATTAAAAAATGCATTTAATATGAAACTCTAAAGCTACCACCAACTAAAAACATTTGATGCAACTTTAAGGATCAGTACAAACTAGAATTCTATTTTGTTTGATTACTCTAGAGAAACCATATTACAGGAAAAACAAACAAAAGCAAGAGCATTAATAGTTCAAAAATAGCACACGAAAGTGATTTGAACATATTTAGGGAGAACATTTTCATTACAAAAGGTTCACGGTGCTGCATTAGTTTCAATTTGGAAGAATGCCATCTGAAATCTAGATCCAGAAACTGGGGAATGCAGTAGTTGTATTTTAAGTCAAACAGCTAATTAATGACTAAACAAAAGAAATTTCAGTCTGGACAACATATATGGAGTACTAATATGTGTAATTATGAAGTAGTCATTTGTGCAATCAGAAAGTTGCATTAGCATAATTATTTCTGGCTCTGGGCCTTAAAATTATTAACTTAAAATGCAGAAACCTTATAATACTTCACCTAATGAAGATGTGAATACCAAACTGATTATGAAACAAGAGTTGGCTCTTTAACGAATGTGCTCTGGTTTAATACATTCTTTCTCCCCGGCCCCTGAATATAAAAATCAGACCTAACCCTCAAGTTACACACAGGTACAAAATTTCTACTTTTAATATATTTTCTTCATTATTCAGAGCCAACATACTCATATTCATTACTAAGAATCAAAACTAGTCTCTTAAGAGATAAGTGTTGGATACTTAAAAGAAAAAATCATGCAAAAATACATTAAGTTTACTATAACACCTAAAAATGTACATGAATAAAGAAGTCAAACAAGTCTATAAAACAAAAAGATAAGAAGTAACCAAACAGCTGCAAGATCCTGGAAAAGTCAATTTGAAAGTGTTCTTTAGCACAGAACAGGAGGGAACGTGGGCCCCAAAGTTGGGCTGCAAGGGGCTGAACTCCCCCCAGTCCCTCACCTTCTAGCTCTCTGACAACAGAGACATTATTTAACATCTCCATGGCTCAGGTTTCCTCATCTATAACATGAGGACAATCAAATAACCTACCTCAGGATTAATCAGAAGACTAAACGTGATTGTTCATGTAAGGGACGAAGTAACGCCTAGCATACAATAGATGTTCAATAATTGTTAGCTTCCATAGTTGCTGTCATCACTTTCATTTCCTTTGTCATCTTCAGAACGTGGGGAACGGTATTTGTGATTGAGAAAACATAATCTAAAATTGATTTTTTTTTTTTAGCTACAACATTTAATTTATTTTGCAATTGCAAATAACATCCAAAAAGAGCAGGAGATTTTATGTATTCCAATGGGTTAGAAAAGGTTAAAAGTAGCTTAACTAGGCCCAAAGACTATCTTCTTATATAGTCTTCCTTTTAGCGACTTTCAGTTTCACCAAACATTTCCATATGAACCCACAATACTAATCCTACATTAACTCGTTTTAATTCAAAACTACACCACAGAATGGATTTGCTAAGCACACCAGTGTGGTTCAGATTTATTTATAGGGTCTTTGATTAAAAGCCTAGACAACAAACAACGGAAGGGAAGTGCCTAAGAATTAGTAAGCAACATAGAAGAAATTAAGCTCAGAGACAGGGCCTATCAAGTGTGCTATCTTGATCAAATTATTTAATCACTTTCTATCTACACTCCCTTACCTCTAAAAGGAAATATTATCCATCTTGCAATATTACTACAAGGCTTAGAAGTAAAGTACCCAGTCCAATTAAAGAACAGGTGCTCAGCAAGTGGCAGGTTTTGAATAGACACAATCTCATTCTCCTCTCCACACACACAGACACAGCAGAAAAGTTGGGTTTCCTCAAAGAACCACAAATATTTAAAGACAAGAATTCCTTAAAAGTACAGAGGAGTCACATTATACCCAGGAATTCAACTGCATACACTAAGCAGAGAGAGAGGAAAAAAGAGAAAGACAGAGAAAACATGGGAAAAGCAAAATATGACAGCTGACATTTCATACGGACAGCTCCGGCCACGAGTCCTCCTTCGTGAACAGATGCTGTACAGAGTGAGACAGAAAACACAAACCTACTGTGCTCTCAACTGTGTGCCTCTTCCGGTGTCAGCTCCTAAAGTGGCATCTAAAAAATGTAGTTTCTGTACAACACAGCTTCTAAATACACGCCAACTACTTCAAGTGGTCCTCAACCAAAACACAGAAATCCACTCCAACTTTGGAAGGAAAAGGGACTCTTAATAAGGACAGTATGACTAAACTTCATGAGTGAATCAAGTTATTTCACAGGCAATTTTGACAAAGCATGATTTTGCCTTACACAGGACCACAAAACCGCAGTGAGAAACAAGTCCACCGGCCTACGTTTCCTCCAGGTTAATGTCAACATGAAGGACAGCAAGCTGGAGAACATGGGAAAGCGCTAATACCCAGCAAGATCAAAGAAGCAAGTGCTTTAATAACAGTATTGTTCTGTTCCTCCTATTATCCAAGCCAGTTTAAAAAAAAAAAAAAAGAACAATGACAGGTCATCACCATATAACTCTGCAGAATTAAGAACTCCTAACAGAAGGCTTCTGCTTTCACACTTAACATTTCCCCATTTTTCCTAAAGCCAAAAAATAAAGAAACAAGGAAAAAAGCCAAGTCCTCTACACAGAAATACGGGTTAACCTTTACATTCAGTTCTCTCATAGGAGTCTCTGTCACAGGGTTGAGCTGAGAAGGCACTGAAAGAACCACCGATCACAGGGAAAGCGCGCTGCACGGATGGCTCTGCCCTGTCAGCTGTGCCGCCTCCTGCTGCCTCCATCCTCGGCAACATACACTCTCCTACCTATGTTTTCAGCAACAGTGACAGCTTGAACAAAGCAATCCACATTCCTTCATCTAGATCCCCAATTTTACATGTCACCAGTCAGAGAAAGGGATGCATTTCCCTCTGTAAATTGGACCACAGCAACCTGTGGTCTCCAAGAGAGTACATGTGCTAGGGTCCTGGAAGAAAATACAAAACAACTTCTCATTTTTTTCTTTTAGTCTCATCTTCTATAAAAATTCTCTATTGGGTGCTTTATAATGTATCTAATATATTAGCAAAAAGGAACATGTAAATAATTTAGAGGTAAATAAATATGTGAAAGTTGAAGGGCTGTGATCAAAAGTTTCAAAAAAGTTTTGAAGCCACTGATCTAAACAATCTACCAACTAAATTCCTGACACTGCTATATCCAGCTTTATAAGGCTCTTGAGGCCACTGTTTTTAACTCACTAAGGATTTCTGCTTTCAAATATAATGTCAAATCACAATTAAATTGCCAACTTTATATGACATATAATATTGAAAAAACATAATCTATTATGTGTTTTGTTACATTTATAAATAAACTAATATATAACATGGTATCAAATCTATGTTTCAGGGAATACTAAGAAATACACTGAGTTTTTAAGTAATTCATAACCTAGTTCTGACCTACTAAATGGCTTCCAAACTATACTATTTTTTTGTTAGAGTAATGATCTATAATTAAGACTAATTTTCACTTATTTACTTCGTTTTCATGTCTAAGATGTCTTGAAATAATTGGTTAAAGCAACAGTCCTCTAAACTAGCTAAGGTTTATTAAAACAATTCTGAGGGGAAAATATAACTTATGGAAATGATCAAAATTACACACCTTAAAAGAATTTTAAAATCAGTTGAGATAAGGTAACAAAGCTACAAAGTTCTAGTAAGCATCTAAATCTGTAACCTGCGGTAAGTAAAGAGACCTTCATCCACATAGGCTCCCGCAACTCAAAGCAAAGGCATTCTCAATCAAGAACAGTTAGCACAGAAGAATCTTTCAAAAATAAGGCTCAACAGGCAGCAGGGGTAGGGTGCTATGTTTACCTTAACTTGGAAGTAAGTGTTGAACCAGCAACACAAATGGATTTAGACCAACTTGGCAAAACCAATAACCACAGCCATTTGAATTAAGGACTATAATTCCCAAATTGATGGACGTACACCCAATTCTCATTACCACACTAAATGGGTATTACCCTAAATTAAGACATTCAGATTTCAAAGTAAAAAAAGATGACAAAGTAATCCACTCCTAATATTAAGACTTTCAGATTAAAATTTACCAAAAAGGAAAACATCCAAGAAGATAAACTTTTCTTCATTCTACCTTATCAATCTATTTTCTAATTGGATGCCAAATATATAATCTATTAATACTATACGACCTTCATTCTCAATAAAAATCTCTACCATTAACCAAACTTTCTTCATCAGACAGGACTAAAAGCTGTTTTGCTCATAAGAAGCCTACCCTTTCCAATGCTACAGAAACTTCACATTGTCAAGACACTACATATTCTGTGGAACACTGGAGCTGTATATTCATTAATTCCATGACAACATAAGAATTAATGTTTAACTGACATGCAGGCAGAGTTAACCACCAAATGCAAGACACCAAAACACAAGAAAATACAAATACAGAAACCCATGCTACCTGAGTTAAGTCAGCGTGCACATTTTATGTTTTTCAACTCAAGCCAAGCACATCAAAGACAGATCAAGAAACATGTTGGTTGGTTTCTGTCAAATCCAGATTAAATACTCTCATTTACAATTTCCTAATTCAATATTTTAAATTTAAAGTTAATATGAAGTAGTACTCTGCAAATGATCTAACAGGTTTGCCCTTAAAATAATTATACCCCTAAAAAAAGAAATTTATCTACCTCATTAGTGTTCCAACGGTGCCTCTCTTTTGGTAAACTTGAACATTTCGGCAGACATTCAAGCAGCTTTTTCGGTAAAAAGATTTTTACATGACTACTATTGCTGTTCCCATGATCATCTATAAAGAAGAAAACAATAAATTCAGAGACAATAATAGAGAAAAATCTCCTTTTATGTATACTGGCAAGATCAGAAATAGCAGCTCAGTTTAGTCAATGTGAGACCAAGAATATCAGAAGGCCCCTCTACTCCTCTTAGGTAAAAACACTCATTTACACACTTATCAGATAGATGGCAGCAGGAATCTGGTCAAGAGGTTCTGAAATAGGATCAGGCTTTTGCTACATGACAAGCAAGTAGACAGGGAAAATCCCAGCAGCTGCCCATCACCAGAACATTACTTTTAAAGGTTCTTTCCCCACATTTCCATGAAGCACATAAAAATTGCAAAATTATTTAATCTCACAAAACCCAGAAATTGCTTATTAACCAGCTGAAAAACTTTTAGGTAAGAAGAATTATAATAATATATGACTATTTTATTCATAAACTAATACTACCTCATCCCCTAGAATACAAATGAGATTTATCCTTTCAAAAGCAAATCACAAATCTTATAAATATAATGGATTTAAACCTACAGTTAACTACCCGGGTAATATAGAAGCTGGCCTTTCTAGCCTGAATCTAAAAACATATCATTTTAATTAACTTGATTTACATACACACATCTATAAAATTAATGTATTTCATCAAAATGTAAACTCTCCTAAATGAATTAGAGAAAAATTAATTACTTTAAGACTAGATGGTATGTCTGACTACCTAATAATCAGTCTACCTGATGCTTTCTAGAAGAGATAATTTCCTTTACATAAAATTTTTCATTCGTTTACTTACATATCATTCATTATTTCACTCTTCTAACAAAGTTCCTTTGCCTAGCTCAGAATTTCTTGCCAGTTTTGACATATTTAGGTCAAAGTTTCAAATTACTCACTTTTTTTTTTTTAAATGCCAAATAAAATCCCCAATATCCAATACCCGGGTGCAATGCATAACCGGGTACTAAGGAACAACGCATTAAAACATGAAAGATTGATTTGTTCCAGTAAGTCATAGTTGAAACAACTTTTCCTGATACTAATAAAGTATAATAAAAACAATGAACTCAAAGTCAAGAGTCCAAGATTCTGGCCCAGTTCTGCTACTTTCTAATTGTGTGACCTTGGGTAAGTTACTTAATATTTTCAGTTTTCCCAAATTAAAGAGATGAGATGACTTCTAGTTTTCCTCCAGGCACAAATCCCTACAAAATTTACTGTCATTAAATAACTTAATATCCCCTAATGTGCCTTATTAGGCAATCTTATATAAGTATTAGTTAATAATATTAAAAGTAAAATATACAGCAATATATTTTTCCAGTTATTTACTGTACTTTTTTTAGCATACTCTATTTTTTTAACATAGGAAAAACATAAAAGAATAAAAAATATTTTCTAAGGTCACAAAATCGTCTCCAAACATTTTTCATCTGATTAACACATTTCTTCTCAAGTCTCAAGGAAAAGATCTTAAAAGAAAAATATTGGGCATAGAAATAAAGTCTAAAAAAATTTACAACATCATATAGAAATATTTTATAGGGATGAACTTAAGAGAGTTTTAACGTACTAAATCTTTTTTGGTCCATGAACTACATAAGCAATTGAATTATAATACCCATCCTCTATTTCTATAAGTCACATAAAAATTGAAAACTAACTGCTTTTAGGAATCCCAAATTTTAATTTCATAACAAAAAAGATTAAAGTTTTTAAAAATCTTGCTCTGAAACCAAAAGGAAAATGTTCAATTAAAAGAAAGTTCATAGAAAGTTCTGTATTAATTACATACTATAAAACCTCTGTAATTTTATGCGTTTATGCATGCTCCCTGCACTTCATCCTCCCAAGGGAGGTACCATGGGCCATAAAACTTTAAAGCGGAGAATACCAAATCACATGAGCCTTTACCTCCCTTCTTTCTTCTCCTAAAGTGGTTTTATTTTCATTTTTTAAAATCCCTCATGATGTGTATGATCCTGAAAATAGAGGTGAAATTCTAAAATCTATATTCAATTCAAATATTCAACATTTACAGGGTACCTTTTATGAAAATAGCACTATGCTAGTTGCTCAATCGATGGGCTCCCTCTGAATTGTACGTGAATAGTTGTATCTCTGAGAAAGCTATTTGTTTAGAGGCTAATTCTGAACACTTACGAAAAGAATATTAAACCCCCACCTATTAGTGCTGTTTGTGATCACAATCTGACATTAATTTTCTGTCCTTTTAGCCTCTTTGAGGAACCCAGCTGCCCTGTAGTATATAATGTGTGTTTGTGTGTGTGTGTGTGTGTGTGTGTGTGTGTTTAGTATACAGGTACTCTTCTCAACAGCACAATTAACTGCTCAGTTTTCCACTGTGATACCGAATCAGGCAGCGGCAAATGGGCCCAAAGGCTTTTCAAGAGGAACAAGAGAAGGGCTGTGTAAGCACCATCTCAATCCAGTTTCTAAACATCCCACTCTACCAGGAAGTGCGCCCTGTTCAAAAGGAACAGGAGTATGACCAGCCAATGGGATCCTCCTTAATCAGTTTTTAGCTGTGCCAGTTTCAGAATTTTAGGTTCATGCTGAATATAAATTGGATGTTTCTAAGAAACAACGGGTAAATTTTCCCACCATGCATTATGAAGACAGCAATTTTAATACCGGGAAAACACTTATTAGTAACTCAGGCAAAATCTTAAAACTCTTATTTTCAAATTTCAGGGTTTCCAGTAGAAATATGATAAAGAGTAACTTTGCTTTTATACTGGAAAAGAACTATTCACATGGCTATACTGCATAAAAATGTGTTTTAATGTTTTTAGAATAACTACAAATAATAAATTAATTAAATGCATGTGCCAGTTTTTAAATCCTAATAAGAGTATCCTGAGTTAACAATAAAATTAAGGTATACACTGGTTCCAACTGCATCTCAGTATTCAATCCAAATAGTTAAACTTTGACACTGCAAAATGGGAGTGTCAACCAAATGGCAATAAAACATTTCATTATCATTATCTAACAAAATATGTACATATGATATATGACTTTACAAAGTAATTTTCTAACCTACTTCACAATAAAAAAAAATAACTAGTGAAGCTCTTAAAATTGACAGATGATTCACTTGGCTGACAGCTATAATTCTAGAGAATGAACCATCCTTTCTACTCAACCTTCAAATATTTTCCAAACAGTAATTTTAGAGGCATAGTATAATGTAGCTAAAATTTTCTAAAGTGTACAAAAATGCTAATTCACTTAGTGAATTAGGCAAAGAGTAGAATTCTTGTTTTCATGTTTTGTTTCTAAAAATTGAGATTCACATTGCCAAATCCTTTATTTAAATCCAAAAAAATGTATTTGACCTCTTACTCTGTGATTTCTGCCAGGTAAATTATAACTATATTAACTCTCACTGAGAAATGACATATTCATTTTATTTTGATTCATAATTAATAAAAGTAATTTTGGTTCTATGAATGACAAATGCTGTTATTCAATCAAGTTGATTATGATTAATCTCTCAACCTCTAGACCAAACTGTTCAAAATAAGTTGGTGTAACAGTATATCAAATTGCTAAACCTTATTGGGTATATATTTGATCAACAACTTGGAGTGGTAAAATTAAAAGGAAGCTCTACAATTTTCTGTTTAGCTCTAATTATTATGTGCTTAGATTTAATTAGTAGGCTAGAAACTGATTGAGGAAAACATGAGCATGTATTGTTATATTCAAGTCAGCACAGTGCTCATGGCAGCAAATATTGCCATTACTAACTTAAGACCTTCAAATCACTATACATCCAAAATAAGTATTAATTAAGCACCAACTATGTGCCAAGCACTGATCTAATTTTGCATTATTCTTTTCCAAAGAAAGTCCCCAATGACTTAAACTCAGTTTAATTCCAAAAGATTTTTAAAAGGTTAAAAAACAAAAACAAAAAATAATAGCTTCTTAAGTAGAAAAACATAATTAGTTTTGCTATTTAGTAACTCTTTTCTTTTTCTTAGAGTTGTATGATCACCAAATTTTACTCCTTCTATTTTTAGGTGGCCCAGATTTATTCTTTTCTTGTCAATCATGTTGCCAAATCTCCGGTCCAGATTTAGGTCATCTCATAACTAAAGTTCAATAAACTTCTGTTTATTTGCATTTACACTTTCAATCTAAAAATATGTGGATGGGGGCAGATAAAGTGGGGCATGGAAGCCCTGTAATCTGTTACTTCAATTTGGGTGTCCGGGCATCCTCTCCTGTTTTATTTCAATAAATTTCAACTTGAGCTATGTGAGATCAAGTAAATCTAACTTCCATTATTTACTAGGGGGTAAACATTTGTGGGACTCTACTCTAAATCAGGCACCCAGAAAGGATTTTACACTGCACTCTTCTCATTTAATCCTCACAATAAAACACAAGGGCTTAATTAACCCCATTTTACAGATGAGGGAACCTGAGGTTCACATTAATTTGCTCAACATCCACAGCTTCTGAGTGGGATTCAAACATGACCTGTGGCTTTTCCCACAATACCACACAGCTCCTACTCTAAGTCACCTGGTATTGGACACTAGAATTAAAGAACTGTTATATCAATACCAAACATTTGCAGAGTACTTTAAATTTTCCATATGATTAAATCTTTTGACTTTTTAATCCCCACAGAAACTTTATGAGGAAAGCATTCTTTTTACTCCCCTCGAAGGATTAAGTAACTCATCTAAGATCACACAGCAGTTAAATGCAGAACCCAGGTCTCCTGAGTCCTGGCCAAAGGCTGTTCCCACTGCACTAGACGATGGAATGACTCTCACTGCCAAGCCCACCCCTTCCTGTAAGTCAAAAGCTTTTTCAAATCCTACCTTCTATAGGTGGCACGGTGTTGAGAACACAGTAGGTGCTAGTTCCGCAGAATACACTTTGGGAAACGCTCTAAGGAAACAGAAAATAAAATGTAAAACTAATCTTTGAAAGAGATATATTCTGGCTCTTCTGTGATATTCCTGCCAAAGATGCAAAACCTGAATCTAATCATGAGGAAACATCAGACAAATCCAAATTGAGGAACATTCCACAAAATGACTGGCCTGTAATCCTCAAGAGTGTCAAGGTCATGAAAGTCAAAAAGGACTGAAAACTGTTCTGTGTTAAGAGAGAATGGAGAGACAACCAATTGGGACCCAAGGTTCTGATTAAACATTTTTCTACAAATGTCATTGCGGGGTAAGCCGGCAAACTGGAATGTGATTGGAGGACTGGACGGTAGAAATGTCTCGATGTTAACTTCCTGATTTTGATTACTGTATAGTGGTTATGGAGGAGAATGTTCTTAATTGTAGGAAATACATTATACAGTATTTGAGAGTGATGAAACACATCAGCAACTTATTCTTAAATGGTTCAGGGAAAAGGGTGTTTTCACTGCAGGCTTAAGGTTGTTTCAAAACTTCTGTGTGTGTGAAAAAAGATCTATGCTGGTGAACATTCACTACTTGTGTAATTTCTTTTAGTGGGAAGCATGTGTGCTGTACATAGTGAATTTTTCCTAAGAAGCAATGTCACATTCATTTTGCAGCTCAGTTAACATCAACAACATTATTAACCATTTCCCAGCAATAAGCCCAACACCCAACACATCCAAAAAAATCTTCTGATGCCAACTAATAGTGCGGCAGGTGCAGTAAGGGGAAAGTTGGAAGACAAGGTCTCTGGCTCTCAGTCTGCTTCATTCAGATAAAATTAAAGTTTTCTTATAAAATCCTAAACAATAGTAATTAAAAAGAAAAAGAAAAAAATTCTCAAGAGTCTTACCAATTATTTTCAGTCCTATGACTATATTTTTTGTTTGGCTGCAGTATTAAATAAAATTTTAGATTATTCATCCTATATTATAAACTATATATTTATATACTTAGAAAACCAAAGATAGCTTACAAGTTCAACAACCACCCTCAACATTTTATATTTAAAATATAAAGTACTCAGTTCTACCACTTACTAGCTGTCCTTAGGGAACTATTGAACCTCTCTGTATTACCTCTTTAGAAAAAGGAGAGGATACTTTTCTCTGCTATCTCACAGAGAAGGTAGGGGAATTAAATGGGATAATACAGACCAAACTGCTTTAAATTCAAAAGTGCCATGCAAATATAAAATGCTATTGTTACTATGGTTAATAATAATCTTTAACAACGCTAACACTTTCTAAGAACAAACCAAGGACTGCCTGAATTTTTCATGCTAAAGAGTGCTGAAATCTGACTAAACTTGATTTCTATGAATTTTTAATTTTAATTTTTCTCTCCCTTATATCCATGACCAAGTGCTTCAGAAGTCAAATTATTTTCAGGGTCCACATAAGTCTTTCTCCATAATGTGACTCTAAGCTACCAGGATGACCTTCAGCCCCATAATTCTTTCCTGTTTCTTGTACTAAAACTGTTACTCTTCCTCTCCTATTTGATGTAATCAATACAGTTAACTATGGTAACATCTGTGGTGACATCCATGTCCAAGGATTCTCCCTATAAACCATGGACTAACCTCAGAATTCATGTATCCTTTGGAAAATTCAACATTAGTTTCTACCCTTGACTATGAGCATGCAATTACAGCACATTATGAAAAGTGGCTGATATAAAAGTCAGCAATACTCTGACTTCCTGTAACGTCTGCAAGAGTCTCCAGCAACAGCCTACTGATCACAAGAATGCAGCATCCATCTCATTTTAACGTAGTTTCTGAATTGAAACTTGAAATTTTATCATGTTAAAAATAATGTCATTTTCTGGCTTCCTATTAACAAAAAAAGATAGCATAAGATTACTACTTTTCAAGATATCTTAACAATGGTCTTAAGTGAAAAGTTTTTAAAAATCACTAATGTTCAATGGTACACACTAATGATGAATGGCTTCATAAAAAAAGATTTTCTGAGACAGCATCTTGCTCTGTTTCCCAGGCTGGAATGCAGAATGCAGTGGTGTGATCATAGCTCACTGCAGTCTTGAATCCTGGGCTCAAGTGATTCACCTGCATTAGCCTTCCAAGTAGCTGGGACTATAGGCACACGCCATCATGTCTAGCTAATTTTTTTTATTTTTTTAGAGACAGGGTCTTGCTATATTGCCCAGGCTGGTCTCAAACTCCTGGCTTCAAGCGATCCTCCTGCCTCAGCCTCAACCTCCCAAGTAGCTGGGATTACAGGCGCAAGCCACCAGGCCTGGCTAGTCTGATGATAAGTGAATTAGTGAAAAAATATTCCAAATAGCAAGTAGGAAAAATTAAGCACTAGAAATATACATAACAGAAATGTTATGGACAAAAACCAATCATGCTTTCTCCACAGCACTGGGATAATAAACAAAGTCTAAATAGTTAATTAACTAGGAAAGAAATTCACATAAATTGAGAGTGAAATCAAACAAGTCATTCTATCCTTAAAAACTATAGGTCCTCAACGCAAATAAGCCAAAGCACAAGAAAATGTACATAATGAGAAATAGCTACCTTGGATTAGACACTCCTGTGCCACACACTGAGTGAGGAACTTTGACAGACCACTCATTGTTTTGATCTCCCTAGATGCCTATCTGCAACACTGAGGAGGCTCTGCAACCAACGGGGGAGAGCCAGTCTGAGCATCTGCAGAGCCCAAGTGGTCATATCCCAGCTCCACCACTTGCTGCTGAGAAGCCTCTCTGTCCACAGGACAGCACAGCAGAATGGAAAAGCACAAGCTTTCAAGTCAGACAGATTTGGGTCCAAGTCCTCCTTCAGTGGCAAGTCTAAAGTACTCTCCTGGCTGACTCTTCACTTCACCTGAGACCCCTCACCCTTCAGGAAGCCTCTCGCCCACAGGGTTAGGCAGCCCTGCGGGCGCCTTTACACAAGCCTGTGCTTCCCTCCCCCAGGACACATCCCTCTTTACTGCAGCTCCTTCCATTTGTTCTACAAATATTAAAGGAACGCCTAACATGTGCCAAACACTGTTCAAGGAGCTGGGACGCAGCAGTGAACAAGCAGACAAGGGTCCTGCCCTCCTGGAGGTACATTCTAGTGGGGGGAAGGCAGATGGTAAGTGGTATATATTCCAATAGGCGTAAATGCTGTAAAGGAAATAAAATATAATGATGCATTATTGTAAAACTCAGTAGGATTTTTTTCATTGTTTCTGAATGTGTAACTACGGTGGAGTGAAGAGAATACCTGATTAGAGCCATCAAGAAACCTGGATTTCATCCTTAACCTAATCAATGATTCTCAGCCTTAGCCAGTCCATCTAGGGAGATCTAAAAAATAATCATGCCCAGGCCGGGCGTGGTGGCTCACACCTGTAATCCTAGCACTCTGAGAAGCAGAGGCAGGAGGATCGCTCAAGGTCCGGAGTTCGAAACCAGCCTGAGCAAGAGTGAGACCCCGTCTCTACTAAAAATAGACAAAAATTAATGGGCCAACTAAAAATATATAGACAAAATTAGCCGGGCATGGTGGCACATGCCTGTAGTTCCAGCTACTCAGGAGGCTGAGGCAGAAGGATTGCTTGAGTCCAGGAGTCTGAGGTTGCTGTGAGCTAGGCTGATGCCATGGCACTCTAGCTGGGGCAACAGAGTAAGACTCTGTCTCAAAAAAAAAAAAAAAGAAAGAAACAAATTAATTGGCCAACTAAAAAAAAATATATAGAAAAAAAAAATTAGCCGGGCATGGTGGTGCATGCCTATAGTCCCAGCTACTCAGGAGGCTGAGGCAGGAGGATCACCTGAGCCCAGGAGTTTGAGGTTGCGGTGAGCTAGGCTGATGCCACAGCACTCTAGCCTGGGCAACAGACTGAGACTCTGTCTCAAAAAAATAAAATAAAATAAAATAATCACGCCCAGGGTACAATCTTAACCAATTAAATCAGAATGTCTGGGGACGGGACTCAGGCATTAGAGTTTTTTTAAAGCTCCCCCAAGTGGTCCCAAGATATATCCAAGGTTGGGAACCACTGAAATACCAACAGTTGTGTGACTCTGGACAACTGTTTGACTTTCCTGGTTTTCTTAAGAGTCAAATGGGAGGCTGACCTTGAGCAAGGCTTCTCTAAGTGTAATTTACACATGGGTCATCTCAGAATCTTGTTTAACTCACTGACTGCCACGTCAGTTGTATTTAATTCAGGCTAGATTTGAGGTCCTTGTGAAGCAAAACCCTGCAGTTGGTTAGTGAAAATCTTGTTGATGTTCTTATTGTTATACTTAATATTGACAATTCTAAAAACGTGGATTGTGTTGCATATAACTTACACACAAAAAACAGTAAAAAATAACAAATTAGAAAGGATCACTTTGTTTTGATAAACCACTGTGGCCCGAAGGGCAAAAAAATTTTTTTCTAGTGTGGCAGTCAATGTGTTAAATACAAGTTCTGGCTCACAGGTCTGAGTGGGGCCTGAAATTCTGCCTCTACCAAGCCCCCAGGTGATGCTGATGCTGTGATTCACAGCCACACCTTGAGTATCAGGAACCAGATGATTAACCTAAAAAGATCAGGAATCAGATAAATGATCTAAAAAAGATTCTTCCAGTCCTAACATTCCTCAACTGTATAATTCCTTGAATTCCTAATAGACTAAAAATGTACTTTTGTCTATTAATACATACTATAATACAAAATTATACCAGAATATGCAGGCAAGATAATTAAAAGAAATTACAGGGATGGCTACTCTGTTAAGCACAGTGCCCAGTGTCTGAGAGAAATACCCAAGAGGAGAGATGCAGAACTCTGTAATATATACTGCCTGCTTTCAAAAAGTATGCCATCTAGTTGAGGAGACAATACTTAAAAATAAAAGTAATGAAAAGATAATATATGACTTAAAGGCTAAAATGAGGGGCAGATGGTAGCAGTGCAGAAATTCAGTAACTATCTGGGTACCAAACAGAAGCTCTTTGAAGGCGTGGCCTACATTTCATCCATCTTGTCTCTCTTCAGAGAACCTAGCTCAGGATGCTACACATAGGCATATAAGTCTATCATATACAAGTACATGTAACATACACACACAGTTTGGATGATGGACTCATGAAACAAAATGTTATATAATAAGTCATTATAGGCTTTGGAACAAAAAAGTTGCATAATGAAAACTGTATTTGCAGTTCTTTGAAATAAAGACTGAGAATGTTTAAGTCTCCACAGAGTACCTTTAAAGCTGAGGCTTCACACAGCTTATTAAATCAAAGATGAAGAGAGGCCACATTGAGTACAATAAACAACTGTACCAATTACAACGGATACATTAAAAAATTTTTTGTCACTTATTTTTGACTTAAGTTGATTCTTGAAATTCATTGGTCAATACATACAACATTACATATAAATAATCAAAATTAAAGCAGTAACTAATTTTTAGCACCTTTACTAAACTCACCAGGCCCGCCTAGCATTCTAGGCATCAGGCCCAGATTAGTAAGGGAGACTAACTCACAGAACACACCGTATAACGGCTCAAACACTGTAAATTTTACTTCCTGCTTCTGTAAAATACAAAACAGGTGCTCCTGGTGGGCAGACAGCTCTCCTCCAAGCAGTGACTCTGGTGCCTGCGCCAGCTCTCCTTCCACCTCACAGCAGAAGACTTCCTAGGTTACTAGACCCAGAGGGTTTTAGGGGCCAGGCCTGGAAGTGGCACATTTCTCTGCTATCACTCCACCGGCCAGAATTTGGCCACAACTACAAGGTGGCTGGGATATGCCCAGAAGAGGAACCGGGTTTCATGATCAGCTAGCAGTCTCTGCCACAATATTGTCTGTATATTGCTTTTTAATTGCAGAATAGTCACTCCTTTCAGAAACGTTTTCTGCTAACTTACAACTCCACTTTTAATCCCTAAGGCCATTCAGCATCTAAAACCAATCTAGTAGTTTTCCTTCTCCAATAAATATTTTTCTAACATACTCAAAATCAGATATATCAAGTGCGTCCTTGAAGGGATGTCTGCTTGTTCATCCCAGTATTCCAATACTTAATACAATGTCCAGCACATAACAGAAGCTCAAATATTTGTAGAAATCATAAATGAATGATACTTCCAAAGGTTCACGGAAAGGAAAAAGAGTGGTCCCTTCTCTTGCCCCAGTGATGGTGATAGGATTTACTAAAGGCCTTCTGTCTTTTTTAAGCACCTCTCTCCCTCTACTGACACCACTGAGTTGCCACCTCTGGTCCCCTGGACAATTGTTCCAATTTGCTGTGACTTGGTGCTGTAGCCACAAGACAGAAGCAAAGGACCAAACGGGAAGACACCCTAGATCAAGCCTCTCCATCAAGCAATGTTGCAGATATTTTTTGAGAAAAGAACCCTATCTCTTGATTCATCCAAGAAATCAAGCAACAAAACAAAAGCTACTTTAGAGCCATTGAGAACTAAGAGGGATAGGGGGAATATTCAACAGTTTTCATGGATACCAATAAAGCCAAACTACAATTTGGGGCTAAAGCTCAAGCCTGCTAAATAAAAAACAGCACAGGGTCTGTCAAAGGACATGCTTTGGAGACACTCTGTAAAATTGGATTAATGGTCTTATGAGACTGGTAAACCAACATGCACCTCTAAACACAAGTAATTTTATTCTTTTTCTGAACCACAAAAAGTTAGAAAAAAAATTATGTGGTACGGTACAAAAATATTTTGCGCTCACATATTACCTCTTTCCAAAGAGTTTAAAATATACCATTAAGTGCTACTATAATAACCCTCACAACACTCCTATGGGATAGAGACAAAATTAAAGTATACACTAAAGTTAAAAGGAAAAAGTCTGGTAGTAGCCAGCTTCCTACTCCTGGGGCAGGCTAAATAAAAAAAATGAACCGGTAACCTCTAAGGTAATTGGGGCACAAACCATTTTAGGCTCTCAAATTGAGTTCAACACCTAGAATTGAGTTCAAAAGCAAACAAGCAGCTAGAACAGACCACAAAACAGTTGAAGTTCTAAGAAGCTTACACAGGAACTAACACAATATATCAAACTTGATTTATGGCCTGAGAAATCAGATTAATTGATTCACTATTACCAGAGATTCATGTAAAGCGTATTTAAAGTGATTTCACAATTTAAAAAAAAAAATTATTCTTTCTAGATATGAATCACACAGTATCATTAGAATTTTCATAAATTTAATTTGGCTAGGAAGCCAGTATACTCAGCAGTCTGAAAATAATCAAAGAGAATTTATTAAATGTCTACATTTGTAGAAATAGATTCCAACAGAACACATTCAGGAAAAAAAAACTATGGGCTTTCTGCAGACTGAAAAATTTAAAAAAAAAAACTGTATGAAATTTAAAATTACATTGTTTTAGCAGAACTTATTGTTACCAGTACTAATGATAATATTTTTAACTCCTCAGAGATACAACACTGTAAAATACCAACAAAATCAACTCAACAAACTAGGCATCCTATTTGATGACATGTACATCTAACAACCATTTTCAGATATAAAATCTTGTTTTGATCCTAAAAGGTAGCAAAGCAGACAGTAAGCCCACTCTAGAAAAGGAGACACCGAGGCACAGGTACAGGCCTTGGCCAAAGCGGCAGGCTGGGGAGGAGCAGAGCTAGCAGCAGACCAGGTTTCCCTCCACGGCCTGCGCTGTTTCCACAAGAACACACAGCTCTCTCCCTAAAAATGCAGTAATGCTCCTCCACAAAGAAATAAGGCAAAAGTTTGGCAGAAAAGTAAATGAGCTGTTCTGACAGAAAGCTAAAGTAAATGTACCTACTGAGGAATAGCAAAGAACACCTAGCTGTTTAGCTGAGAGGTAGACAAGATAAAGCAAAGGAGAGCAGTACTGAATGCTACCACATACGCTAATCTTACCTAAAGAAAATGTTCCATGCTTCTCTAACGTTTTTTGGCCCATGAACCACAGACCACCCACCAACTATCACTACTTTGCTACTGCCCAAAAAACTAAAACCTCATCAGAACTAAAGAGGAGAATGACAGTGTTTCTCATAACAGAGCAATGAGGCATACGCCAAAAAAATGGCAGCCGTGGCCCCTGGATGGAGTCAGCTATCTGGGAACCTCACCTAATCAGACACAGCCGGAACTAGGAAGGAAGCCAAGACACACTCTGAAAGCCAAAAGAGACGTTTACGAAGTCCATGCACAAAAGCTCACATACTTTACTGCAAGAAGAGGCTCTCCGACCCATATTCCTAGCTTGATTACTATTAAACTACTCACAGTTCTAATACGCTTAATTATCAGATTGCCAAGCCTAGAGAAAATCAGAAGCAACAAATCTGAGGGGGGAAAAACACAGCTTAAAAGCTGACACACAGGCAGAAGCAAAAGAGTGACAGGGGACAGCAAGGACAGACTATTTCTGAAACAATAAAAATAACACAGGAACTTCAAAAGTGCAGGAGTTCAGGGTCATTTGTCATAAAAGCAAATACTCTAAGGCTCTAAAACAAAACAAAACAAAAAATCACAGTATCAAATAAAGCCCAGTTTAATATCTTATATACAATATAATGAACCAAAGTTAATAAGGAAAATGCAAGTTCCACTTATACACAATATAATGAACCAAAGTTAATAAGGAAAATGCAAGTTCCACATGTAAGTTCTATTCAACATGGGGGAAAGTAATACAGTTTAATACCATTTGTTTACATATCACTTTACAGTCTATAGAATACTTCCATATAAATACTGGCATTGGATCCTCAACAAAATCATAAGGTAAGCAGGATACCTCCAAGAATCTGCTGGTAAATAATTCTATTTTAGCAAGGCAGATGGGTTTACCAATGGCGATTATAATACAGTATGTTAATTTGTCTAACAAGAGAGAGTACATAGAAAGGCACCTGCCCCTTGTCGGGGGATGAAAAGGGAGGGCACAGAAGGCTTCCCAAGAAGGGTCACCACATGTCTGTGTCTAAACCTTCACCTGGAACTTCTTCACTTCCAAAACTCTCTCTGAAAGATCCCTATCTTTCCACCTGCATCTTGCAGGGCCTCTATCTGAAGAACTGTTCTACTACCTTCCAGCCCATCCTCCCTCCCTACTGTAGAAGACAGAGTTTATGACAGCCCTCCCATGATCCCCACCTCCTAATGTTAACAACCTTTGCGTAACCCCTTCCCTTGCGCGTGGGCTGAACCTAGTGACTAACCACCAAAACATGGCAAAGGTGATGGGCTGTCACTTCCGTGATTGGGCCGTACACATTGTGACTTCTGTCTTCCTAGCAGCCGCTCCCTCCCTGGCTCTGATGGAGGAAGCTGCCCTGCTAGAGAGGTCCACGTGGCAGGAATTAAGGGCAGCCTCTGGCCAACAGGCCCTGAGCTTTCAGTCCAAGAGCCCACAAAGAACTGAGTCCTTCAAACGACCACAGGAGACGGAAAATAGAAGCTTCCTCAGCTGCAGCTTCTGATGAAAGCCCAGCCCTGGCCAGCACCTCGACTGCAGCTTGGGGCAGGGATCGAGGGAGTGTCCCGGAGCAGCAGACCTAGCCCAGCTCTGCCTGAACGCCTGACCCACAGACACCACAAGATCACACACTGGGCTGTCTGAAGCCGCTAACTTTGTGATAATTTGTTACAGCAGTAATAGATAACTAATACATTCACAGCCCATCAGGCCACTATTTCTTTTCTCAACTTGGACTTGAGCAATCATTTCACCGTCACTTCTACCAGTATTCTGCATATACCACCAAATCCCTGAAAGAATCATCTACGCTATCTCTACTCTTTCATTCTCTCAACTCAGTATCAGACTGACAATACCAGTACCTTTTCCTTGGTCCTCTGGCTACTCAAACTCTGCAACATTACAATGGACCACCTCCTTTCAACTCTCTGCACTAAGTGTCCCTGAATTTATATTCTGCTTGTTCCATTACCTCTCTGAACATTCTTTCTCAGCCTCTCCTGGTCCTCTCCCCTCTGGTGACACTGAATGTAAGCATTCACCACACTTCAGCCATCAAGTCCCTTCTCCTCTCCCCTGGCATTCTCACTCGTTATTGTGACTTCTAATTCTTTTGAACAAACTCAACCTAGAGGCACTGTTCTAGACAGAGTGATGTAGCAATGAGCAAGACAAACAAGGTCACTGCTTTCATGAAGTTTCTACTCCACCAGAAGCTGTGTGGGTGCATCTGTGTTTGCCCCACCAGATCTACTCACCGCCCTTCTTCTCCGTGCCCTGTGCCCAGGAGGCTGACCTCTATGGACTCCATCACCAGGGCTCCCTTGCCCTCTGGAAGCCCAATGAAGGAAAAAAACACAGAGTGATATGAATGACTCCCTAATCTTTAACCCACATTTCCAATGTCATGCTGTATATGCACATTCTAAAGCTACCCAATGACATCTAAACAGAGCAATATCTTTGCATCTGTTCTCCCCAAAACATCTCTCTCCTGTATTCCCTATCTCAGTCTGGCCTCACCAAACTCCCAGTTGTGGTTCAAAATCTAGAAGTCGCCTTCCCACG
Source organism: Lepilemur ruficaudatus (assembly GCA_963574885.1). Classification (NCBI taxonomy): domain Eukaryota; kingdom Metazoa; phylum Chordata; class Mammalia; order Primates; family Lepilemuridae; genus Lepilemur; species Lepilemur ruficaudatus. The sequence continues at coordinate 94,822 of CAUYRT010089827.1, forward strand.
AGGCTCATATTCAGTCACAAAACTGTCGCTCTCTCACACACACACACACCCCCCCCTCAGCCTCACTAGCTCTTTCCTCAACCCAACGCTGTAGACAACTCTCTGCAAGAGTGATTTTCTCCCAAATCCAGTCCTTCCTATTTGCTCCTTCATTTACTCATTCATTCAATCAACAAGCATTTACTAAGCCCAGGTACTCAAGCCTCTGACTTCTAGAAATTTACATCTAACTGAGGGAGAAAGAGAAGTAAACAAGCAACTCCAATACAAACTAAAATGTGTCATGACCAGGAAAACCAGAGTGCTATGGTGCACACACGAAGGGAACCCAATCAAAGGTGGAAGAGAGGCAAGGTCAAAAGGCTTCTTGGACAAGTCTCATTTAAGCTGAAACCCAGAGGACAAGGAGAGTCAGCAAGAGCGTATGTGCCTATGTTCTGGAGGGGGGTGTACCTTCTAAGTCAAGGCAACAGCAATATGCAAGTCCTAAACCCACGAGGAAGCATGGGACCCGGCACAATCAGAATCTAAAAAATTTAACATTACTATAGGGTAGAGAGGATGATGGAGAGGTAAGCAGGTGGCCCATATTAACACCTTACAGGAGAATTAACTTTAACCAATCAATTGCACTCCTCTAACAAAAAAAAAAATCTAAAAGCCACTTCCAGAGCAGATAATAAAATCCAGACTCCCCAGTCTAACTTTCCAAGTCCCTAACAACCTGACCCCTACTTACTTCCCAAGGCTCATCTACCCATATGCACCAAGAATTCCAGCCACTCCCTGTACTATCCTGGCTCTATGCCTTTGCTCCACTTCCTATGCTTGAAATTTCTCCTCCAACCACCATGTGTGCCTGTCAGTGGTTTCAGATCAAATTCTACTTCTTCCCAGAAGTCTTCCCAGTCCCTCCCAGTGCCTCAGTACAGCATTACAACCTGCCTTCAGTTACATCCACACCTGCTGCCCGACAGACTCTGTTCCCTAAAGGCTTCTGAGGTATATATGAACTGAAATAATCCTAATTTCAAGGACCAGGAAAAATGTTCAGAAAAACATTCATTTTACCACTACTGCATTTCTAAGTGGCCAAAGATAGAAACTCACATACAAATAATTATTTTTGAATTACATAAAAAAAAATCAATCAAAAGCCTAGATTTCTGTATGTTTTCATATGTTATCTCTAAATAAAAATGGCTATATAAGTTTAAAAAATAATAAGTAAACAAGCTCAGGAAGATTAAGCTACTTTCCTAGTCACAAGGCACTTAAGAAGCAGAGTGAAGATCATAGCCAAGTCTTCAGATACTCTTTCTCAAAAGTTATAGACAGCCAGAATATAACCACAGTATCCCACACATCTCACTAACTAGCTCATCTGGTTACCTGGAACTTTTTCCCCTAATTTTTCCCACAATTAACTCCCATTTCCTCCAGAGCTCTGCTAAAGAATCCTCCCCCAACCTCAGATTAGTCAAACCCCTTTACGACACACTGTACTTGCCTGCACACCACTGAGTCCCAGATGTAATTTCACATGGCATCTTGATTGAAGTCCTCTGCCCCTTAGCTACATGAGGACAGGAACTGGGTCTGTCCTTCCCTGTGCCTGGCATAGATAGGCACTTAATTATTTGTTGAGTAAATGAACTGACTTAAAAGTGTAACAATAACTGATGTTCACATGGCCTCTACAGAACAAGATCCTAAAATATCTTCTGACACCTCCAAAAATAATAATTATATAAATTTCAATGTCACAATGTTATATTAATAGTAACATATTCTAATTCCTTGATAATTAAACATTCATGTATGCAATCTGCTAATTCTCTATTAACAAGACATGTATTAACCAGAATACCACATTTTTTCTAAACATGCAAGGCATCAGCAAACTTTCACATGAAAAGAACACATACTACAAGAAGCCAACCTGCAGGCTATATAGAATAGCTATTTGCTCTCTTGGAACCTGAGAAGTCCAATCCCGTCTAAAAGTGATTTACAATACTTCACCAAGGCAGCCTACTGTATTAATAAATTACAAGAATAGTATGTTTTTAAGGCAAGGTGCTTGGGTGCTTGAGTTAACCAAGAGTTCCTAAAAATACAGCAGATCCATAAAACAGATTTAAACCCTTCAAATAGATCCACAGATTTAACATAATCCTTATTATATTCCTGTTGCCTTTTTTATAGAAACTGACAAGCTGATCCCAATATTCTTATGGAAATGCAAGGGACCTAGAACAGCCAAAACAATCCTGAAAAAGAACAGAGGTGGAAGACTAACAGTTCCCGATCTCAAAACTTACTACAAAGCCAAGACGGGATGGTGCTGGCATAAAGACAGACATACAGATCAATGGAGCAGAATCAACACTCCAAAAATAAACCCACACATTTATGGTCAACTGATCTTCAACAAGGGGGAAGAAATGAGCAAAGAATGGTCTTTTCAACAAATGGTGCTGGGAAAACTAGATATCCACATGCAAAAGAATACCCTTGGAAGCCTACCTCACACCATATACACAAAGTAACTCAAGATTAGTCAAACAACTAAATGTAAAAGCTAAAAAAATAAAATTCTTAGAAGAAAACATAGGTGTAAATCTCATGACCTTGGATTAGACAATGGTTTCTAAACATAAGTGACAAAAGAAAAAATCAGATAGCTGGAACTTAATCAAATTTAAAACTTCTGTGCTTCCAAAGGACACTGTCAAGAATGTGAAAAGACAACCCACAGAACGGGAGAAAAATCATATATCATATATTTCAAATCATATATCTAATAAAGGATTCATATCTAGAATACATAAAGAACTCCTACAATGGAACAGCAAAAAACAATTGACTCAATTCAAAAATGAGGGAGGATTTGAATAGACATTTCTCCAAAACAGACAAACAAATGGCCACTCAGCATATAAACAGATGTCCAACATCATGAGTCATTAGGGAAATACAAATCAAGCCACAATGATATACCACCTACCATCCACAAGAATGGCTAAAATAAAAAAGATGGACACTAACAAGTGGAGCAAGGATGTGGAGAAAATGGAACCTTCATACATTGCTGGTGGAAATGTAATATGATGTAGCCACTCTGGAAAACAATTTGGCAGTTCCTCAAAAAGTTGAAGACTTAACATATGACACAGAAATTCCACTCCTAGGTACTACCCAAGAGAACTGAAAACGTAAGTACACGTAAAAACTTGTACCAAACGTTCATAGCAGCATTTTTCTTGACAGCCAAAAGGTGGAATAATTCAAATGTCCATCAATTAGTGCATGAGTAAACAAAATATGATATATCCACCCATACATTAGACTATTATTCAGCCATAAGAGGAATGAAGTAATGATACATGTTACAACATGGATGAACCCTGAGAACATTATACTAAGGGAAATAAGCCAGTCACAAAAGGACAAACACTATGATTCCATTTATATGAAATGTGCAGAACAGACAATTCCATGAAAGAAAGAAAGTAGGTTAGTAATTGTCTAGGGCTGGGAGATGGCAGGAATTTGGAATGATAAGTTGTGGAATTGGTGGTTACAGCTGCACAACCTTGTAAATATACAAAAAGAAAAAAACCACTGAATTATATATTTTTAAATGGTGAATTTTATGGTATGTGAATTACATCTTAATAAGGCTATTATTAAAAAGGAATGAAATCCCTTTAAATACTGAAAGTATTTTGATGGTTATATTTCTTTCAAAAACTGTATACTTTCCTCTTTTGTTAAGCAGAACATACCCAAGCATTGCTTTTCTGAATACACTCAAGGTCATCACTATGAAACATCAATTACTAAATCCAGAGAATTCAATGGTGTGCAGGCTGTTAGCCCTTTACATAGTACCTCCAAACTAATGTTCTTTCACAGTCTTCCACCTGTCTTCTGTAATTCTGTTTCCTCCTGCTACCATGAGAAATCAAGAAAAACAAGAGATTAGAGTCAGGAAGGAAACTAAGGAAAGACCAAGTGAGTGTGCATACAGGTAGCCATATACGCTTAAACAGAGAATGTTTTCTGTTTTCTTCTCCCCATACCCACCCTAAAGGCAACATCTCCCTTTCTTACTAAGGATGCACATCTCCAACCTTTTATGTTTACCGGTCCAAAATAAGGGGGAAAGGGAGAAAACCCACCCAAATAAGTGAACTGTGGAAGACCTTAGATGGTACTGACATTCCCCCAAATAGCCTCATTCTACCTGAGAAGACCCACAGGGCAAGACTGCACAGACCATAGCATTCTGGGGTGTCCTGCTTCACCACTGTTCAAAGCACAAGCTTTGGAATGGTTACCACCCACCACTGACTTATTCCACACACACGCAGGCTCACTGACTAAGGACACTTAAGTCTCCTATCTGAAAAGTTTAATCACTGTAGCAACTGAACATAAGAAACCCATTTAGAAGTCAATATCCTTTCTTTTACACTGATGGAGACAGAGTTGGGTGACAGGACCCCCTACTACAGTCCCCTTCTCACACAATCTCCTCGCACCTCAAGACCCTCTAAATGATCAGCAGGCCACTGGATCCCAACCAACCTTCTTTGATCACCAACCAGACCAGGGTGAACACCTAGCCTATGGAAACAAAGCAAGTGGCTTGGCCGAGAGGAGTCTTGAGTATTTTAGTACTGAGACATAGAGTCAGGAGTCAGATGATGGTGACGGAACTAGAGTCAGGACATACGGAAGCCACGACCAGGGCCACGGCAGGCCACAACTGTATGCAACTCAAGCATGGAAGCTACATCTGAGTGGAGAAAGCCCAGCTGCGAGGAGAAAACAGGAGGGAGCAGAGAGAGGGAACAACAGAGATGGGAGCTGTGCCATCCCAGAGAAGATCCCAGCTCTGGCCAAGGGGTCTCCAGAGAGGACATCTACTCTAGACTGTCCAGGTCTACTTCCTACTGTCTAGCTGCACTTCAGTTTCTGTCCTAGGAGGTTGAGACTGCCTCTGCTCTTCCCAGACTAAAACTGCCTTCGCTTGGCCTAACCTGAGTGGCTTGTGATCCTTGCAATCAAAAGTGCTCTAATCTAAAGTAGGGCCTGCTTACCTTCCCTGACATCAACCCCAAACTCCCTCTATTTACTACTGTCCACTAAGAACCTCAGACTTTTCTGAAAAAGCTAGCCAATCCTCTTTATAAATATAAATATTGCAAAGATTAAAATCTCACCTAAAAATCACTTTCTGTATAAATGAACCTCAGGGCCTGATTACCATCATTTACTTATTTATTGTGAGTGATTTTGACACTTTATTTAAGATACAACCTCTCACCTTGGGGTAATGAAAATATTGCCATAGATTTACTGTTACGACTTTATTAATACTTTTCTCATTAAGCTTCAAATCCATTTGGAGTTTTTATTTTTTAATTGTAAAATATACATAGTATAGAAGTTATCATTCTACCCCTTGTCAAGTATACAATTTAGCGGCATTAAGTAAATTCACATTGTTGTGTACCACTACTAACCATTGCTTATGTTTAAAAGCATTCTGAAAATCACGATTTTTTAATTTTCATTAAACAAACGCTCTGTCTCTACTCCCTCATCAAATGACAAGGGCAAGGAACCTCATCAGAGGCAACACTGTGGTAGGACGGTGAAGACGGCAGCAAAGAGCATCCGCAACAACTTGGAGCAGCACCAGAACAGCTAAATCCATCCTCAGTTCCTCCAGACATGGCCACAGAGGCTAAAGAGACTAAAAATACTTGAAGAGGACAGATAAAGGCTGTCAAGGATATTCAGCCCAGTTAGAGAGGTCACCACTGTTAACATATCTGCATCAGAACACACTCACACAAGCAACAATGGGTCATATTTAGAATAATCAGATTCAACATAGAACGACTTATGTTCCTTCCCTCCCAAAATGCCTGGAATAAATCTCTGGGCCCTGAATTTGGTCAAGTAATCTATGATCAATTTCCAGAGAACCCCTAGGAAGAAAGACAAGTACTTCAAAAATGTTCAGTACCACCACCTTTCTACTTGTTAGAGCTTTCTTTTTAGCCCAACAGCCTCTATTAATAAAACTAAATGAGGACAAAGCCTCCATCAAAGCTTTGTCAAAGCAAATGATTCAGCCAGCACATTTCATAATGGCATAAATGGAAAAGATAAGGCAGGGAATGTTTATAATAACACCTGGAGCTTTAACTTGCCCCTCAGTATCTTTAAATATGAAAGAAACTTTCAAAAACTAAATTACGTTCGAGGCCTCTCCAAATGCCTATAGTAGCCCAGAGAGTATGTCCAAGTGAAGAACCTATATGATCAATTATAGTGGACTCACACAACTCCCCAGTCCACATGAGATTCTTAACAGGGAGAGTCTTTATTTACTGAATTACTGGCAATCGATACATTTTCATAACAGTTATATTAATCAACTCCAGAAAATACAACCAAACGAATATAAATACTACCCTGTACATAAAAAAGTCTGAGATTAGCAGATACTTTTTCATCTGTAATCATATATTAAGAATATTTTCCGGCTTGAAGCTCTGACTTGAGAGGGGGAGAGGGGGCAAGGGCAATATATGTAACCTTAACATTTGTACCCCCATAATATGCTGAAAAAATAAAGAAAAAACAATTTAAAAAAAAGGAAAAAAAATCACATGTACCCTATGTACCCTATAAATAGATACAACTGTTATATACTTATAATAATTACAAATAAATTTTAAAAAAAGAATATTTTCCAAAACTATGAACTCTCATCCATATCTGAATTAAAGACCTCACATTTGTCACAGAGAATAATTATGAACTTTTTTGTGTTATGCATCTTTTTTAATAACCTTAAACTTTTTTACATTTCTTAAACACTCACAAATTGCTAAAGAGACAGATCTAAAAAACTAAGCCCTCTATGCACACCAGAAAGGAGGCACCTCAGTGACTGTAGTTCAATTCCTCTTACATGGCTTGAGCCAACGTATTAATTCTTGACCTAGAACAAGTACCTCAAAACTAATGATACAGCTATAGAGAATAGCTGAACACCAGCAAGGCAAGCTATGAAGCGAAATTCCACAAATCCAACTTCATTTTCTTATGCAGTAGTTTCCCCCTCATCTGCAGTTTCCATTACTAGCAGTCAAGGGCAGTCTGAAAATTGGGTTGAATATGGTACAATTAGATAATATGAGAGACAAAGAGGCCATATTCACACAACTTTTATTACAGTACATTGTTGTAATCGTTCTATTTTATTAGTAGTAGTTGTTAATCTCTTACTGTGCCTAATTTGTAAATTAATCTTTATCATGGGTATGTATGCATTGCGTACGAAAAAAACATATTGTATATAGGGTCTAGTACCACCTGCAGTTTCAGGCATCCACTGGAATCCTAGAACTTATCTCCCAAGGATAAAGGGGGACAACCATAATCATAGAACAGAATGGGAAGGAACTGCAGAGGTCATCACCAGGACAACTCTTCACCTAACATGAATCCCCTCAAAATTACTACCAACTAACTTTTATATGAGAACTGTTGTCTTCGAAAAGCAAGATGACAAGCTGTGCTAGAATCAAGAGCAATGAATGGAGAAGTTCTATGTGGTAAGAAGAGAACATGTGGAAGCCAAGGAAGAAAGAACCTGCTAGCTCTTGGCCTGCCTAAGCGGCAGCAAGGACAGTAAACAATGCCCTTCTAGCTGGGGTCCTTGGTCTCACTGGCTAGTGTTCCTAGCTATTGAAACAAGAGAGTACCAGCTGGGAATTAAAGTAGGCTTGTTGTAAAAAGCCATTTAGGAAACCTAAGGACTTCATGGCCAGGGGACTACCCTATCACTGTTTGGTTCACGGTGATACAAAAATAATAATGCAGTCACTACAACCAATATTCCAAACATTTTGAAATCTAATAATCACAGTCCACTTTTCATAAATCCTACAATGGTACATGGTTTTGAAAATTGGGGACGTTTTACAGAGACCTTCTACCATTAAATATTCTTTTCTTCAATATTACAAATAAATTCTTTTCCAGAAATCATATTTAAATAATATGAAAACTAGTTCTTAAGGAAAATAATAAATATCATTTATCTTCAAATGCTTACTCATGGTCTATTTGCCTTTTTCTCTTTCTTAGTTCGTCTACTTAAAGGAGAAAGCTAGCTAAAGATCATCCATCTGCTACCCGTCAGACAATCAGTTCAACCTAAAGAAACACAAAGCTCTAATTTGATTTAAGGATGCGAGGAGACAATATCTGTAAGTTGTCATGAGGTTTAAAAAGCTACCTCAAAAGTAAGTCTGGGTATCAATCAAAGTGGTTACAGCTCAAATCATCCACTCTAACCATAAATTATAACTGAGCTAAAATGGTGATTCCTAAATATAACACATTTTATTTCCAAATGTTTCTTGGCAATTAAATATCCAGAAAGTCAGCAATACCCCAAGAAAGCAGAGAAAATGAACTTTTTTTACAGCTCACCATTCATCAACTGCAGGAGGCTTGAAAGATGCCATAGGCCAGAGGCTCAGCCTCAGACTTGGCCCTGCAGAGGAAAACTCTAAGTAAGATTTCTCCCAGAGCTGCACTCACGCAGCACTAAATTACAGGCAGTAACCTCCTGGAGGAGACACTGGAGTCCACACGGACATGACTGTACCAATCTAGAGGAGATGAAACCTAACTATAAAGCAAGGGTTGCCATACTAGTTCCATGATAATAACGATAACATCTTAAAAATATAAGTATCACACAATGAAGTTACTGAAAATATTTCAACAGCAACAAAACGCTCAAAAAAAAAACTAAATGCATTCCAAAAGTAATTTGAGTAAAACATAATTTAATCTCCAGGCCTAACCTCTCTGAAATAAAGTAGAATCCTCCAATTTAGTCAAATTATAAAAGAAATGCTACTTTATAACAAAGGAGCCATAGCATAGCACTCTGACTTCCTGCAAGAACAAAAATTTTGTGTCAATATGTTCACAACACAGTTCAATCCACAAAATCACGAGATAATTAAACTGGCTGTTTTCAGATTTCAATCTGTTTGGCCAGAAACCTTATCCAAACTGCACTGATGCAAATCAGCATGAGCAACTATAGCACTATCGAAATAACTCCAGTATCTTATCTTTTGTTTCACCTTTTATCGTTGATTTATGGGCTGACTGGTGGTAAACTGATTTGTGCAGGTGCCAGAAGTCAGCTCAGGAATACAAAACAAGAAAAGAAATTTAGAAGAATCAAATTCATGAATGAAAATGCTGATGTCATAGTTCAGTTCCCAGCAGACTTTAGAGTAGTATGTGAAGAAACAGTCTTATTTTCTGGAGTGCTAAAACACCAAAATCATTTGGTAATAAAGATAAAAGAAAAAATCCCTTCCTTGCCTCATTTAGAATGAGGGGAGGGGAGAAAAAAAACACAGAAAAGCTATATTAACAACATCTTCCATTGACCAAAAATGAAAAATAACAACATACATGGCACAAACAAGCGTAACCTCTAAATCACAGAACTGCTTCATATTATTAATGTTAGAAGTAGTTATTTTTAAAGATATGGTTAGTTGTGTCTCTAAATAAGTAGGACATAGTCCCTGAGCTAACTTTAAATTTTTCTCCCACCACATGGTCTATCCTTCAAAAAAAAAAGTGCCTAATGCAGCTACACTAGTTTTATTTCTCCACTGAAAACTACCTGGTATTGCCATACCATACGTGACTTTAAGTAATTCTGAATATAATGTGGTGGAATTCAGTAACCAGAGGCAAGCTACTGGAATTTTTATGTGAGGGAGGAAAAAAATGCCTATCTAATGATGTAATATAAACTAATAAAAAAAGAGATTATAAAATTTTGATTTACTTAGAACTATTAAAAGCGGCTAGTGGTGTGGATTGTTCAAATTTTCCATCTCTTGGCAGAACTGAAAATACAACTAGTAATACAAACTTCTATAAAGTTTAGACACAATTTACTAAAATCCTTTTATTCAGGACACTTAAGTAACTGATTCCCAGATTCTTAATGTTTCCCAGGAAATTTAAGATTATTACATTCTTAGAAAATAATAGTGACCCTCACATCCTTGGTAACCTTTCCAAAGCACAAAACTACAAGGACATTCTCTCTTCTTTGTCATTCATATGGCTTAAAATAACCATTCACCCAAAACGGATTTTTTTTTAATTTAAGCAATAAACAATTTTGACAATAAACATTTTAAAAAGAAGCTCTTACTAAGTTAAAATGCAAACATGCCAGTTTTATCTGTAAATCTAAAACGTTAAAAGAGATCATCTCACATTTCTGCCACAAATATCTTTGATAGAACATCACTACCCCCTTGTGGATTCGCAATAAAAAATCCTTATCTTGAATCCACATTTTTGAAATGTTCTGTTCTGTTGAACTTCCATCAAAGTTTATCTTTTCCTCAGTAAGAAAGGTTATTTTATTTCAATTACTTTTTTAAAACAGAAAAACACCACATTTTTAAAAAAATCAATCCAATCAACTTATCTGTTTTCTAAACATTCCCATTTTGGGGAGCATTCTTTATACAATACACATATGTATCAATTTCAAAATAATAACCATGTGAACATTCCATTTTTTCTTACACTATCTAAATTTGTACTTCCAATCATCACTTTGAGATTATTTGTAATCAAAAATGGGTAATTTTTTCACTACATCATCTTTTTTCTTCCTATCTGATAAATTCACACTTTGTCCCAATTTCTTATTATCACTCCCAAATGGTTTGACATCCAAGTGCCCAGAAAACCAATGGGACACATACATCCTCAGAAATGACTTTTCCTAAAAGGATTAAAAATCAAATCTAAGTTTTAAAAAGATTAATTCTTGATTGCATTAATATACCCTCAGAAATGACTCCTGGCAATCTAAATCAACCCAGATGAAGGAAAAAAGATAATACCTGTTTTCTAAAACTTGTACAATGAAAACCTTTCTCTTTTCTTTTGCTTTTTTTCTTTTTAGTTGAAAGAGTACCTCTGGTTGTATCTGCATATCATTCTATTTATTTAAACACGCAGCTATATCTTATTGAACGTACACTGTAAAAAAAGATTAAATATAGACTTAAATACCTGGTTTATCTCTTAGACACTAGATTTAGCTGCAAGTATAAATCATCACAGCAATAACATACAGGCTACATGGAGACAGTCAGTCATAACTGGCTGTACTGTCATGACTGGAAGTTAGCTCCCCATTTTCTTAGAGATGATGAACACAAAAGTAGGGACATAGTAATTTACTACTGTCAGTATTCACTACAATGGCAAGTTGGAACTAAGGGAAAAAATAATCCACTTTGCAAGTGACTAAATACTTATTTATTAATCACACCTTGTGGTAAATGATAAGGAAAAAATGGAAGAGAGACTGCAAAGTCTATTGAATGAATGAATGCTGTTATGTTCCAAAAGGCTTTTCACATGTCAACCCCATTGAGATCATACATCCAAAAAGTACCAGTTATGCACCTGTCCAAAGCTAGTAACTGAACTATGTAGAGCAAAAACAATCAGAGCTAGCCTTCATAGGTTTTGCTTTGGGGGAGATTTTGTTGTTCCAGCTGTTGTTTAGGGATTTGGGGAGTGGGGAGGGGAGACATGGAGACAGCTATTTCAGATGGCATGAGGGGGTGAGGTTGGAGAATAATGCCACTTAATTAGTCTCCGGGCATTAACATGTTTAAAACTGTTAAGAACACAGTCCTTTCCCAAACATTTCTTTCAAGGTATGTTACTTTGTGCACATGTAACTACAAAACTATACCTCAGGGAGCAGAGTGATGAATACAGCCCCAAACTAGCCAGCTCCCTCAAAGTTACCCTCTACTAACAGACTCAGAAACAGATATATTATGCGATTTAAGAGGCCTGGCTAAATTTGGAAGGGAAAAAAATGCACTTTTCCAAATGAACAAAGGACTCATAAAGAAAGCATACAACTATGTCAAGAATGAGTAAAACATTGGGGGCGAATGTGGAAGAACCATTTAAAAAATCTCTCTGGTCCTTCCATCTTATGCTATGTCAATCAGCTGAAAGTAAATGGACAATCCTCTAAAAGAAGAGTAAAAGGGAAATAATGTGGCTGACACTTGGCCCCCTCTTTGCAGTGAGGTACATAGTATTTCTTTTTAAGTCCAGGGTAATGAGGTTAAAAAAAAAAATGCTCAGGAAGCATTACCAATCTTTACACAAGGAGGCCCATGACATTCTACAAGCAATGGCGTTCAAAGCAGAAAGATGCATTACAATCTTAGAAATATACAGCCAGCATACTGATGGCATAAAAAAAAAACCTTGTCTTTGCCCCACCATGTGAAAAATCATGCTCTCCCCGTCAACATATACAGAGAAACACTTGCATTACAAACACTTGACAATTATCACAGGATAGTAGACCATCTATATGTTTACAAGTCCCTCTTCCTAATGACACAATAGTAACATGGCTTAATCACAGGACTGACAGATACTATCACACATGGCACAAAATAAAAGGATCTGATAGTGTCTGATCAACCTATATTTTGAAACTGATAAGATATTACTTTAAGAAAAGAAAAGAATGATTACACACTACAATTTGGAAAACAATGAATGTGCGCTCTTATTAAAGTTACATGGGCAAAGAAGTAGAGCAAGAACACATCTCGCTCTCACTCTCAAACACACCAAACACGAAAGACAGTACTATATGTAACAGGCAAAGGAGCATTAGGAGAGCACCCCACACCTCATTGCAAACGAAAGCTCCAAATGAAATAATATGCTTACTGGCTATGCCCAAAGACAGAAAGAAGCTGGCTAAACGCAGCAAAAACAAATTTCCAAAATCCTTCATAGGGAAGCCCAGAAGCCTGAAGGATCCAGCGTTTCACCCAGAGATGCTATCTAGTTACAAATACTATCACCACTTGCCTTGTGGCTTAAATCCAATTCCATCCACCTATCCTTAAGGAAACAAGTAGTAACAATGCCTTGTGCTACAGGACAAAAGGGATGGTGGGCATCCCCTTTTTACTGAGAGATAGGCTACAAATACGGGAGATCTACAAATACTTTTTTACAATAGTAACAAGGGCAATAAAGAAACCTCTTTATGTGGGAAAGGGCAAAAAAAATAGAGGGAAAGCCTAAAGAAAACAAATGGAGGTAGGATTTAAGTCATCTAGAACTGTGGTCCTCAACTCCTGGGCAGTGGACGGGTACTGGTCCATGGTCTGTGAGGGACCGGGCCACAGAGCTCCTCTGCCCCACTTCCCGCCCCCGTGTCTGTGGAAGAACTGTCTTCCATGAAACTTAGGAACCAGGGGGCCACACAACAGAAGGTAAGCATCCGGCAGGAGGGCGGGCAAGTGAGTGAAGCTTCATCTGTATTTACAGCAGCTCCCCACCACTGGCATCACTGCCTGAGCCCTGCCTCCCCTCCCCACCACTCCACCTCATGCATGGAAAAATCGTCTTCCATGAAACTGGTCCCTGGTGCCAAAAAGGTTGGGGACTGCTGATCTAAAACATCAAAAAAGGACATGGGTAAGTGATTCTAGAAGATACAGAACATTTCAGAAAATGATCTGCATAATGGAAATGCAAAAGAAAACACATATCACCTGTCACCATGAAAAATATTCAGTCATATAGTCACACTGTCTGGTATAATATGGAATAATATGAACCATACTAGGTAATCAGAAGAGAAAAATATTTTTCCATAATTTCCTTATACAAAAGATACATTTGATTTTAGATTTTGTGTTCTGTACAATACCTAGTATAATGCTGCTCTTCAAATGTTAAATAAGCACTCCAACCAATCATATATCTTAATGACCTAAAAGTTATGCCTAGACAATCAGATTGAGAAGGCTGACTTTACTTTTTTCTACACACACACTCTGTACACACAGTCTGGGGAAAGCTGCTGAATGCCTCTCCAAGTTCACCCTCCACCCTCTTCACCATCCCTACTCCTGTGGGAAGGATGGAAAAAAGCTCAACAGGATAGTACACTATTAGAATATATTTTTGTAAGAATACAATCCAAAAAATTAAAATTCAGAAAAAATTTTCCTTACAAGACTTATAAAAGACAAATATTAAAATACACTGAAACGTCATTCATATGAAAAGGCTAATAACATCCAAAACGGTCTCAAGCAAAGTCACATCACCCCCACAGGCCCTTACACAAAATAGAAGCTCAGTAAATGTCTCCTGAATGAATGATTTCAGTAACGGGACTATCAATACAAAAATGACTTCTCCTCAAAAGGGCAAATTCACAGGCCGCACAAGAGAGGCAACTGACACAACTCTGAGGCAAAAGGAAGAGAACAAGAGAACTGCCCTCTACTACTTTTTCCGTAAAGTCAGAAAGAGGTACAGCTGCACACGAAGAAGTATTTACCCCACACAGGAAACAAGGAGTGGCTGAAAATAAAGAGAACAGTAGGCAAAAAAATTCAAGCCATAAGATGGACTACCTCAAAATCAGTCAGAAAGAATTAAAAACCCACTGGCACACATGGGCTGACACCCAGCATAAACAGGTAACTAAACTAACATTACCTGACTCTAAAAAACAGGCTATTTCACAGGGAAAACCTAAAACTGCCAGGGCCTAAAAACTAAAGAAATAGAAAAACACAGTTGAGCAGGACACATAAATATGTCTCAAAGAGCAAATAAGAGCAACGCTACTCTTTTGAAAAAGAAAAGCTGACCCAATCTGACCTTGAGTAGAGGTTGTTGTGTATATGTTAACATTTTGAATCCACTGAACGATGAGATAGAGAAACCCAACATTTCTCAGAAGCAGGATAAGCAAGGTCTTCAAGAAGACAAGGCAAGAGAGGTCACCCAACCTTGTCCAAATAACTGGGAGTAAGAGGTGAAGGGGCGGAAGTAGTATTCTAACAGAAAGCCAATGTGTAAAAAAGTAGGTAGGAGAACCCTTCCAGTCTGCCTAACTGCAGAAAGCACAATCCCATTAAACTCAAGGAAAGGGGCCTAACTTTAGATAATAACCTCAAGTGTGTTCCTCTGACCAACCTCTACCACTCTGTTTCCACTGCCCCCTGCATACAGCAACCTGTTCAGCAGGGAAAATTCCAGAAGGCATCAGGGGCAAGGAGAAGGGAAGGAAGAGCCACCAGGAAACGAGATGACTCTATTGAGTCTATGCCAACATACACAGCAGCTATTCAACTCTCACCCCCTAAAAATACACAATCCCATCAAGCTGGCTACAGATACAGACAGAAGAAAAATAGCATAAAAAAATTTTTACAACCAAAAAATAGAAAATGAGGTCAAAATCTCTACTTTCTGACAATGGGTATTGGGCCCACTGAACAACTCAGTATTAACCGAAAGGCAAAGTCCAGAAGTCAAAGCCCAGTGCAGGCCAAACCTCGGGATAACCACTTCTCCTCACTCAGTAAATCAAGGTGGAGAAAGCCTCCTTGCCAGAAAAATGCTTAAAGGCCCAAATACTCAGAGCCGGACAGAGCTTGTTGGAGACGACAAAATTCAAGGCTAAGCCTGTCAAAAAGTAACACTTCCCTGCTGAGTGACAGCAGCTAGCAACCCTTCCAAGTTTTGGGAGGGAGGGAAGGAGGGAGACCCCAAGAGGCAAAGCACCTAACTAGAGCTCACAGGGCTCAAATTATTCCCCTGCCCAAGAGAAACGAACCTTAAAATATCACCTCCCACCCACTTGTGTAGTGTCAAGGGCCTTTCTTAAAGGTACCTCTGGCTAATTTCACAACTTTCCCCAACTATTAAAACGACCAAAAGAGACATACTTATGACTGTTCATTCCTAGTTCTATCAAATAAAAACATATTCTTCTTATCCATCTCCTATCATTTGCCCAAAACACATGAAATTTCTTTCCCCTACACTACAGTTATGAAACCAAGATAAGAACTTTCACTATGCAGAATCAAGCAGAGACTATCACCCTTAAATTCAGGATGCCGAAGTTGTGGTGCGTATGAGCAGGCACTCTACGCGTCGCATATTCAGGGATTTCGTAGGCACGCAAGGATGTCATTCTGCTTATTCAGGGCAGGGAAACGACAAATGAAGGGTGGTCAGAACTGGTCATTTATCAATGACTCTTCTAAACCTAAGGAGTTACCAGCAACAATAATACATATCTCCATTCTTACACATAAAGGTCCCCAATACACCCAAAATGTAGAGCTAGTCATTTAAGTTTTCTAACTTTCTCTATACTGTACAGGTAACGGATGTGATTTCATCTAGGAACACATACCATGTGTATATGTAAACAAACGCATACATCATCACGACAACCTGTTTCACCACAACAAAACCAGAACAGCAAAAACCAGGAAGCATTCAAATGTCCCCTTCACGCTTCAAAGAAATGTTTGGATCCCACAAGAGACAACACCAGAGCCAAAAGAAGGTTCTAGTACAAGGAGCACACAAGCAACCTCTTCCAAAAAGCACGTGGGCAACACGGGTGTCTACGCTCTCTTTCTGAATGGAAAGGCATATGGCTCCTCCTCACCCAGCCAACAGGAAGACCGTCTGAGAAAACTAGAAAAAGTCAAGAGAACAGGCCCCCTAAACATGGCTGGCCGGGAAACAGAAGCCAGGAGCACAGGAGTTCTCTCAGGAAGGAACTGGGAAGTTTATTTCCAGGGAACGATCAAGGACTCTTGAGTACGAGATGGGCTAAGCCCGGTTCTCACTGCACCGAAGACGGCAATCAAAAAGGCCAAAGAACAAGGGCGGGGACCCTTTTCCCAGAGGGGTCGTGTCAACTGGCGAAAGCTGCCCCCTCCTAGGACACAAGAGCCAACTGGAGAAAAACACACCCTTGTTTTCCTCAGGTACAGAAGTAATTCCTGTGGCCCGTTTCTGCTCGAGTGCCAGGCACGACGGAAGCTCTGCCCTACATCTCACCGGGGCGCCCACCCTCACCCAGACCCCCAGCCCGAGCAGGGAGAACGCGTCAGGCGGCTAGACAGACGGGGAAAGGAGCACTGGGATGCCCAGCTCTCTCCGTAAGAAAAAGAGGGCAGCTCGGAGGGTATTCAGGAAATGAGCTCACCCCAGCCCAGCAAAGTGTGCGGAGCGCGTACATCAATCTGGGAGAAGTGTCTGCCTTCCTGTTTGGAAATGACTTCAGAGCTCACAGGCCCCCACGGTCCACCGAACGAGGGAGGAAGAACATGGACAGCCCGCGTCCCCTTGTCCTGGCGAAAAGGGTCACCAGACAGCGTGCAGAGGCCCCGAAAGATTCCAAAGACGACGAGGGACCAGACGGACCCCCGTGCCAAGGAAGGATCGGGGTCACGGAAGGTAAAGGGCAGGGGAGCGTGGAGGTCCTCACCTGCCATAGAGACGGAGACCCCACCCTCCCGGCAGCGAGGGTGCAAGGGCGAGAGTAGGATGCGAACGACGGCGAGGGGCGGGGATGCTGCGCAGGCCCCCTTCCCTTCCCGGGAGGCGAGGGGGAGGGGTCACACGAGGCCCTTCGGCCGAGGGACGCTCGGCAGGCGGGGGTCCCCCTGGCGGGGAGAAGCACGGGGACCCCCGCCTGCTCGGGAGGCGCCCACAGGGCTGGAGCGGGTGCTGGAGAGAGTACGTCTGGCCCTGCCCGCCCGGGAGCAGGGGCCGGCGAGGGCTGAGCGCTGGCCGCTGCCGCCCGACGGGGACCGGCCCGGAGCAGCGGGGCGCGGGGCCAGGGGGGTCCGCGGCGGATAAACTTTCCGCCCCGCGGCCCCCACCCCGGACCTGGCGCGGGGAGGGGCGCGGGCCGGGGCCGGGGGCCGCGCCGCGGGCTCCGGAGCGGCGGGGATGCCCGGTCCGGGTGGGGGAGGCGCCGGCCCTCCGCCGGCTCCTCCTCCTCGCTGGGCCCGGCCCCCGCCCCGCGCGCCCCCCGCCCCCTCCAGCCCCAGCCCGCCCCCGGGGGTGGGGTGTGGGGCGCCGCGCTCCGCCGGCCCCGCGAGTCACCTCAGGACTCGGCCGCGCTCCGGCCCCCCCCCCAACCCGCCGGCCCCCTCCCCGACCGGGGCGCCCGCCCGCCTACCCGCCGCGCCCCCGCGCTCCCGCCCGGCGCCGCCGATGCCCGGGATGTCCGGCGGGGCCGAGTCCCGCCGCCCGCCGCGCCGCCCCCCGGCCCCTCGCGCTCCGGCTCTTACCTTCCGGCTTGTTTTCGGCAGCCATTTCCCCTCCGCGCGCCACATCCTCCTCCTCCTCGCGACCGGGACCCCGAGCGCGCGCCTCGTACCGCCGCCGCCGCCGGCCCAGCCACCCCGCCGCCGCCGCGCACCCGCCCTGGCCCCGCCCCGCGGCCCACGCACAGCGTCCGTTGGGCCGCTCGGCTGCCACTCATCGCTCCCGCCGCCAATCGTCCCGCACCAGGGGTCTCACTACTCTCCGGGAGGAGCGTCCTATGCATCCGGCCCATTGGCTGGTCACCACCCATCGGACTGAAAAGATTGGCCAAGGATCAACGCCCCCTCCCCACCCACTCCCAGGAAAGCCCGCCTTCCGGACCTAAACAAAGCTTCCCAGTGGCCAAAGCCCGAAAGAACTGTCCAATAAGAGCAGGGCCGACACGGAATATTTCCTCGAGGCCGAGACGTGCCGTTTTGATTGGGCGTCACTACAGTGTTTCCCAGGCCGTCCAGGCCAATCAAAGGGGGTTCCCGGAACTCGGGAGCGGCGGAGGGAAGCCCCGCCCCTGAGCGTGACCGTCATGAGGAAAGCGCTCGCTCATTGGCGCGCTGGGGCTTTTCCCGCGTGCTCCCGGGGCTGAAGGACGTTCCCGGGGAAGCCGCTGCCGGCGCGTGGGGTCCCGGTGGCTGAGGAGGACGCGCTGGGATCTCCGGGATCCCGCGGCCTGCCGTCGCCGGCGCAGAGCCGGGTCCGGGGACCCTCGGCGCTGAGGTCCGCCGGGGCGCTGCGCTCCCGAGCCCAGCGGCTGGGGAGTCCGGGCGGCGCGGCCGGCCGTGGGGGAGGGGCGCGCGCCTCCCGCCGGCCCGCCCCGCCCCTCCCGCGGCCCCGGCGCCCCGCCCCCCTCGGCCCGCGGCGCCGCGTCCCCACGGCCGGTGGCTCGGCCCGCCTGCGCCCGCCTCCCGCACCCCGCCCGCGGCGTGCTCCGCTGTCCCCTTTTCTAGCGGCTTAAAATACTGAAACTTTATTTTGGTCACGTTGCCCATGTGACCCGCGGAGCCGATGACTCATAAATGCCTGTCCCAGGATGAGGCCCCTGCGCGAAATCCTAGAGAAACGCTCAACCTCGGCGCGCCGGGTTGGAGGACGAGGCGAACCAAGTTTTCTTTATCCCTCAGTCCTGGGCTTCGATTCGTGGCTCGCCCCAGTAAATATTCCGGCGGCCTCTGCACTCGCGCTGTGCTCGGGCATTGTCCTCCGCGAAATGGGGAGCCAGCGAGGTTTCCGGCGGGGACACGTCCTAGAAACAGAAGGGAGAGACAGAGTGGCAGCTTCGGGGGAAAGTGGTCCCCACGTCGCGTGCCCGCGCGCACGGCACGGGGAAGCCCCCGGCCAGGCAGGTGGCCGTGTGCCACGCTCACGACGAAAATGCCCGCTGTCCAGAGAAATGCAGAATTCTGCACCTGGGCAGGTAATACCGGAAACAAAGGAGAGGGCTGGAATCTCAAAGTTAACAAAAAAAAAAAAAAAGAAGAAGAAGAAGAAAAGTTGAATGGAAAGCAGAGCTCCAGCCCCTCAACGTGGTCTTGTGTGGTGTGTAGTGAGGACATTTCATTCTTCTGCATTTTATTTTTCCTTTTGCGACTGTTGGCGACAACTAGCAGAATCAGTGAAAAGTCCCCGTTCAAGTGTTTTGGCATTAAGATTGACGGTCAGAGTGAATTTTGTGCCCGTCTTAACAACATGTGTGTTCTTTTTCTGGTCTTCGCAAGTGAGAATGTCTTACGTTTTCGAGAAGTGAAGGTGTCCCAAAAGAATGTTAGGTATTATACACTCATTCTTCAACAAACTTTAATTTTATGAGCCTCAAAAATTGCAAAATTTTAACAACCAGGGTACCATATTTTATCGATTAGCATTCTTAATAGCACCTATGTTGACGATTTGTGTGGTGAAACCGGTTCTTAAAAGTGCTGGTGGCATTGTAAATTAGTATAACCCTTTCGAAAAGCAATTTTACAGTATGTATTAAAAGCCATAAAAATGTCTGCATCTTTTGACCCAGTAATCTTACTTCTGGGAATCTATTCTGAGGAAATAACACTAAATGCCAAAAAAGCTGTATGTGTGAAGATATTCTTCACAAGATCACTGTATTTATTACAACAAAAAATTGGAAGCATCCTAAACGTGCTAGTGTTGGATATTTAGTAACTAAACCGTGTTGTATTTACACAATTGAACATTATGTTGGTCATAGACATCAGAAACAGAAAGAAAATCTTACCCATTGCTGGGGGGCAGTATTCAAAATTACGATGTTATTTATAATATATAGTGTGATGATCGGTATAAAAATGGCATTTTCCAAAAAATCTGATATAAAATACACCCAAGAAATGACACTGGGGGGATTACGTGTAGTTTTCTTGCCTCTATTTTCTACGATACAGCCATAATATAGCTGTGCTGCTTTTATAATTAAAATGCATCCTTAAGTTAAAAATATTTCTTCCAATGCCAACTATGAACCAGACACTGTATTCGATCCCAAGAATATGAATGTGAATGGAGTGTCTTCCTTCAAGGGGCTCACAGCCTGCAAAGATTAACAAACATAAGCAAGAGCAGGACAGGTGCAGTGGGAACTCGTAAGGTAATGAACATCACCTGGACCTCACACCCTCACCATTGAAATCACCTTAGACTCAGGGCAGTACAGCAATTTTCAAAGTGCACCTGTGGGCCTCAGTGGAGGAGGGAGGTGTCCCGAAGACTTTCAGGGGACCCAGAAGGTCACAACTATTTTTGTAGTAATGCTGTATCAGTCTCTTACATGTACGCAGTTGAGTTTTCCAGAGGCTACATGATACGTGATCTCCAACAGACTGCATGCAGAAGCAGATAGGGAGGTCTAGCATTAAGTCAGATACTAAAGAAATTGCAAAACTGTAAAACACCACCACCCTTCTTAATTTGTTTTGGGAAAATATAGTTATAAAAATATGATTTCTGGTAACATGTAATGGGTTTATTGTCCTTTTTTAGTAGGGAATATTTTTTTAAATTTCTCAGTGTTAATTTCAAATACAGTACATAACTATAGATAAACACACATAAACAAAAGTTCTTTGGAGTCTTTTATTTTTAAATATATAAAGGGATCCTGAGACCAAAGAGTTTGAGAGCCACTGGGGTAGAGAATGAGATGTTCGGGGAGCTGGTTGGTGGGTGTTTGTTTTGCTTGCTTGGGAGGGCACCAAGAGATGAGTGTAAGCAATGAAAGCAGCCCGAGTTGCTAAATGAGCCCATTTAGAGCGGAGAGTAGTTGGAAGATACGCTCGCGGCGCCATTCTCTGAATCCTTGCCCGTCTGGGCCCTGATGTTCACAGAGAGAATGTTGCTGTCCAGAAACAGAACTTACAAGGTAAATAACGGGAATATTACGTTATTACTGTTATCACTGCACAGATATTTGCAAAAGAACCTTCTTTCCTGGTCAGCTTTCTGAAGTGAAGTGGCTGTTTATTATCACTGGTGATGACAATAATGGGCTTCCCTAAATTGGAAGTTACTGGAGCTTCCATATTACTGGATTGGGAGAGGAAAGCATGGACCGAACCCATTTCAGAAGCTTAAACACTCCTGAAAGGGAAGCTCAGGACACCAATTTCACTCATTTTCACTCAGCCCAGGACAGGAAAGAATCAAATTGTTCTATTGTTCTATCTACGCTTTCTTTAGCCTCAAAGGGGCTAGATGGTTAAAAGTGGTAATATCCAAAATTTCTACCTACAAAAAAGTTTCTCTTCTTACCTTTCCTTTAATTATGCTTTGTAAATTTTGAGATAAATAGACTTGCGTGCAGCTGTAAGAAATAATACAGATAGATGCCGTGTCTCCTTGCCCTTTCAAGGTAGAACATGAGGAAGACTTGTGGACTTCTTTGGAACCAACATTTCACCACATATTGCCTGTTTTCCTGTCCTGCAGACAGCCATCTTTCCTCTTCCCTGCACCCCACCCACCTCCATTTAGCAATTATTTCAGACACTATAATCCACAATGTCTACTATCAGTAGGCAAGTGTAAAAACTTGTCAGACACCCCAAATATAATGAGATATTTGGGCCCAGTGGGCCTGAATTTCAGTTTGTTTGAAATGTAATTAGAACATGAAAGGCCTGATTTCCAGCCCAGGAATCTGTTGAAATTTTGAAATGAATCAGTAGTTTCATTTGTTCAATATTTACTTTACCAACAGTAGGTCCAAGGACCAGCCACACCACTTCTGACAGTTTAGTTTTCCTTTTAGCAATTAAAACCTAGATCGGAACATTATCCTTCGTCATTGGGGTTTCAAGAGATGTTATTTAAACAATAGTTATAATCATAAAATTTCCCACCTCGCCCAGCTATTACATAAAACACACCCGAACGCACTTGCTCTCCGGGGACCCTCCTTGAAATTATATCAAAATGCCTTTGACGGAATGTATCTCACCTTCACATGCTACTTTAATAATCAATCCAGTGTTTTCTGGACTTTCCGTTTAAAACTAGAGTCTTACCACTCCCTCTTGAGCCTTCTGGTATTACAGCCTCATAGTTTTTATTGAATTTGGACCCAGGACCAAAGAAATGGCTTCTTTTCTAAAGAAGGAAAAGGTTACAGAGATCAGGCCTTGCTGGTTCGAATGGGCACACATGCAAAGAGCTTCATGACTTCCAATGTGGACAGTTTTAGGAGACCAGAATCCCACCTCTGCTTCCTGAGACCCAGAAAGCTGTCAGTGGAGCCCCCAAAATCTCCATACAGGAAGGGCTTGGGGGCAGCAATCTGATTGGAGGGAGGGGGCAAGGGGACTTGAGCACCTGCACCGCAAAACTCCACCTGCGCTTCCGTGGTCTGTTTCTTGGGGTGGCTCCAGGCGGTTGCTCGGTCACCCCTGGACAGTGCTGATGGCCAGTGGGATAATTTGGAGGGCTAATAAGTTCTGTTGTGTTTGTTTTCTTATTTGCTCAACACTTTCAAATGTAGTTTTTTCAACTCTCAGCCTTCCTAGGAAATGATGTTTAGTTGTTGAAAGTAAAATGACCTATCAAAACACCTGACGGGGAAAGCTGCTGATTTATCACACCGTCGTCACTGGGGCTCACTGAGGAGCATTGGAGAAAACCAGACCATCGACAGGAGGAAAGAAAAAGGGTGTGGGTGCAGGGGCATTTAATTGTCATTAAGCTTTCCATTTTTCAAACAGAGGAAGCCATTTACTTTTCTTTAAGTATTAAGCTATGGGATATTATGCAGCCGTTAAAAAAATGGAGGCAAATCAATGTGTACTGCTATGGAATGATCTCCAGCTTAAATATTTAACTGAAAAAAAGTAAAGCACAGAACATAACATATGCTAATCTCATGTGTATATAAAAAACAGATACAAGGTTTCCTGCACATATAGATAGTCTTTATATACAAAAAAAGTTTTCCAAAAGAATAACAAGAAATGTAACTATTGCCTATGGTTACCTTTGAGGATGGGGCAGAAAAAAAATAAGGCTTACTCATTTGACATGGTCTAAATATTTTAACATACGCATCCATTCCAACAAATACTTATTGGGTGTGTACAACATATGAGATAGTGGTTCTAGGTGCTGTGGATACAGTAGTGAACAAAACGGACAAAAACCCCTGCCCTCGTGGAGCTGACAAGGAAGTAGGAGAGACCATTGATAAACGTATATATGATTGAAGGTTAGATAATGATAAATGCTCGAAGAAAAATAAAGTCATGTGAGAAGGTAGGACGATGACTTTAGAGGGAGTGGGTCAGGGAAGTCCTCTCTGAGACCTGAAGGAAGTGGGAACAAGCCATGCAGTTACGGATGGGGCTGAAGAACATTCTAGGCAGAGGAGACAGCAAGTGCAAAGGCCCTGAGGCAAAGGCACACTGGGTGTAGTGTAGGAACTACAATGAGGTCGTGTGGAAACAGGGCTGGGATGTAAATCCAGGGAGGAATCTAAGGCCAGATTGCACAGGACCTCCAATTCCATGGTGAAATCTTTGGATTTTATCCTGAGGGTGCTGGGAAGCCAATGGAGGGTATCGAGCAGGGAGCATTATCTCACAAAAGGATCGCCGTGCCACAATGTGGAGATCAGACCTCAGGCAGACAGAGAGACTAGTTAGGAGATCATTGCAGACATCAAGACTTGATGGGATCTTAGATGAGGGGTATTAGTCTCCTGTGGCTGCTGTAACAAATTACATTACTGACTTAAAACTGCAGAAATGTATTCTCTTACAGTTCTCAAGGCTAAAAGTCCAAAATCAGTTTCACTGGGCCAAATGAAGAGGTTGGCAGGGCCACACTCCCTCTGGAAGCTCTGGGGAGAATCCATTCCTTGCCTCTTCCAACTTCTAGTGGCTGCCGGCATTCCTTGGCTTGTAGCCACATCACTTCAGTCTCCAATGCTAGCGTCTCCGAATCTCTGCTCCATCCTCACGTTGCTCTCTCTCTCTTCTGTCTGTATCAAATCTCCATCTTCAACTTTCTGATGAAGATAGCATTTAGGGTCCACTCAGATAATCTGGGATAATCTCCCCCGTCTCATAATCCTTAATCAAATCTGCAAAGTCCTTTTTTCCAAAAAAGATAACATTTACAGTCCAAGGATTAGGACTTGACATCTTTGGGGGCCATTATTCAGCCTACCACACAAGGGGTTAGCAAATTTTTTTCAGTAAAGGACCAGACAGTAAATATTTTAAGCTTTGTGTCAGAGACTCTGTGGTCTCTTTCATAACTACTCCACTCTGCCATCGCAGCACAGAAGCAACCATGGAGATGTGTAAGCAGATGGGCATGCCTATGTTCCCATAAAACCTTATTCACAAAACAGGTGGTAGGTCTTAGACTAAGGTGGTGGTCTTAAGTAGATGGATTTAGGATACAGGTTGGAAGTAGATTGCTCAGGTTTTGCTGAAGGATTGAATGTGAGGTATAATACAAAGAAATGTATTTGGGCCAAGGTTTGACTCAGGATTTTAGCCTGAGCTATCGAGTTAAAGGTGTTGCATTTAAAGACTGAGAGAGGAGCAGAGTTAGGAGAAGGTGGAAATCCAGAATTCCACTTGGGACAGGCTAATTCTGAAATGCCTGTTAGCTATCCAAGGTGGGATATTACGAAGGCAACTGAATGTGTGCATCTGAGGCACAGAGAGGTTATGGCTAGAGATACAAATTTGAGAGTAATCAGCATTCAGTGGTGTCTAAAACCATGGGACTGGGTAAAATTTCCTAGGGGAGGGAATATAATTCACTTTTACTCAATCGCAATTTCAAAGCAATAAAAATCATCTCTCTCCAAAAGTGAAAATGTGTTAAGAATTTTCTTCAGCTCATTAGTTAATGAGGAAACCAGTAAGATGTTGAAACGGGTTCAAAGCAGAATTTGAAGAACAGAGGTATATTTATAGGCAAGCAAGAATGCTTACTAATGCAAAACTGTTTAATGTCGTACAGGGCAATAAGGTACCACATTTGGGATTATCCTTTCTACAGGGCAAAACTCAGTTGCATCCATGGACAAGAATCATCCGCATGACTCTCTGTTTTATGTTTCTGCCTAGTCTATAGAAAGGCAGTTAAAGGTATTCACCACTGTAGAATCAGATCCTCCCCAGAGGCTTTACGAGGCACTTTGCTGAAAGGACAGCCAGTCATCTCTTGCTCAGTCCCAAGTCTCAGACAATTTTTCCTGACGTCATCATTCAGCATCTATTGGACACCTTCTAAGTGACAGGCGCCACTCTGTGCTCCTAAAGTCGACATCACTGAGTAAAACACAGATCCTGCTCTCTTGGTGCTTCCGTTCTAGTAGGGGGTGACAAACGTCATAAATAAAATCACTTTATAGTGCGTGAAGGCCATAAGTGGTATGGAAAAAATAAAAGTAGAGCAGGCTAAAGGTACCAGGAGAGCTAGTGTTGGAGACATGTAATTTCAAATAGGAATGATCAGTGTAGACATCTTAGTAAATTGACCTCTGAACGAGACTCAAAGGCAAGGGAGCTAGCCGTGTGCACATCTGACAGAGGATTGTTAAAATATAAAACAGCTTTAGAATTTTTATAAGAAGGTTAAGTTTTTTTAATTGCCGAAGGAAAAACATGTAAGCAGAGAAACCTGAATCATAGATTGAGTCAAAACAGTTTGTTTTCCTGTCTGCAACGTGTTCTTTCAAGATCGAAGCACGCCAGGATGCCGCCGGTGTGAGATAAACGTTAAATCAGAATAATTTTAACAAAGCTGATCTTTTCACCCTTCCAGAATGAAAATTGGCTCTTCTTTTTTATTGGAGGAGACGCCCATCTGCCTTGCTATTCCACCCACAAAGAATCAGGCTGCCTGTGTGACACTACTTGAAGGGAAAATTAAAATTTTAGTAGTAAATAGCAATTCAAAAATAGGTTTCTTGAAAGAGAGTTTCCTAGTTAATGAAAATGCTGCACTCGAGCAGGCCTGGGACTCCTAGTCTGATGCTGAAACCCTAGTGTAGCAAACGTGTGAAAATGAAGTTTTGTGTCTCTGCTCTTTATTCGGGAGGGGACGGGGGGGAGTTGGGATTACCTCCATTTTAATGCGAACCGTGGAAAGCGCAGCCTTAAGACTTGCGCAAAGATTTCTCAAAGCACAGTTTTCTTCAGCGGCAAAAGATTTCTTTCGTTTTCTTCTTGTCAAACATAATCACTCACAGATAAAGTCAATTTGCTCTTTTGCCTTCATGTTGGGCTATTTCCTTTTGCCAGCTGACTCCCGTTTTCTAGGGCAGGTTGGAATTAATCATTCAGCACCCTGAGATTTTTCAGGCCAGCCAGAGCCGAGCATTGGAAACAACACGAGCCGCCACCGTTCACCCTCTAACAAAAGACTTGACAGGGAGTGGATTGTAGACCACCTTAGAAAGAACAGCTTGGGAAATTTTACCAAATAGCCCAATCTTGATTTTCCAAATCTGGAAAACCTTGTTCCTCGGTCACCATAATTAGAAGTCGTTTGCGCTAATTTATTCCAGAAGTGGAGTCTGTTTCTTCCTTCCCCAAGAGACCTCACCATCCAGCCCGAGCACAGTTCATTGTCTCGTCTCTGAGGCCCCTTGGGCCTCCCAGGAGCTTGACCGGAAAACCCCAGGCCCTCCCCTGCACTTTTGTTCCAGCAGCTCTAAGCCCCGAGTGTTGATTCTCCGTCCGGCATCGTCAAGTGACCTGAAACGCCATGTTCTTTCTGCCAGGGTGGTGTCTTAATTGGCCAATTCTGTAGAGCTGAGCTGGTTCTGCCTGTGCTCCAAAAAGAAAAAAGAAAAAACAGGCCACTTGCCCTACTCAGTCTGGAGGTTCAAGACCAAAAGACAGAATATGGTCCCCAGTGCAAACACAGGAGCAGCTGGCTGAGACCAGCCAGCACTTTTAGGCGGGCCAGCCAGGGTGCTAGAACAAATGTCAAGGGATATTTGCTGCAAAGAGGCTCCAGAAATAATGTAAAATTGTTCTGTCCTTTTAAAAATGGAAAATGCCTTGGCAGGGTGATATATTATTTGCCTGGCTGCATTTTCTCTCTGTCTCCGTCAGGGCTTGAAAAGTACTGGCACTTCTGCCTTTTCAAGCAGAGCTTGGTGTAACTGGACCACATCTAATGCCTGTACGATGCAAATGAAGATGGAAACTGTTGTTTCCTTTGATGTGTGTGACTAAATGCTCAAAGGGGATATTTTCTTTTCGATCCTCCAGTGGATAGAGCCTCTTTAAAAATACCTGTTGGCTCCCTCTTCCCATTGGCAACTGAAGTAATTCCTGCACTGGCGGCGGAGGTTGGGTACGGCCGTGATGAATGCCTTTCCCTGGGAAGAATACCCTCCCCGTGTTTGCGATGATTGTTAAAGTTCTGGAGGGAATTAAGAAGCGTGAAAGGCACGTTAATGATGGGTATCTGCAATGAGCCGCTCAGGCTTGCCTGAAAAAGTCCAGAGAGCACATTCTGAGAGCGGAGTCAGGAGGCAGATGAGTCATGGCCGGGATTCACGGGGGCTCCAGCTCTTGCTGGCACCCAGTAGCCTAAAGGGCCTGGGAAGCTGCCCCACATCCATGTTGACCATTTGGTCCTTGCCGAAAGGGGAGACAACACGTACGTACAGCGCTGGAGGAATCCGAGCTCTTGTCTGAACGTGGGTGGTCTCTGGAAATACGCACGCCAGGCAATCAATAGCTCTGAGCCCCTCCTAGTCGGCTGTGCTGGACGCCTGAGACCACGTCCATAATGAAGGGAGGCGTGACGATAATCCACCTCCCTTACTTTTTCTTGAATGTCCGCAATAAACAGGCAGTCTACACGAGCAGCTTATATCTAAAAGCAAGAAAACAAAACAGAACAAGAAAATACATTTGGAACCATCTATAAATCATGATGTGGGTCGTTAATTTATTTTTTAATATATCTTCTATTTCCTTTTTTCTTGATAAATGTTTGCAGCGTCTCACTTGGGAGGATGCTGGGAAGGGGGGCGAGTCACTTTGGAGGTCAGGTATTAGATGGTAGCTCCATGACAACAGGGACTTTGTCACAGTCACTGCTGCGTGCCTGGTGTGTAGACAGGATGAGCACACCACAGTGCCCAATAAATACTGAATGCACCGAGGAATGAATGCCCAGTCCAGCCCTACCCAAAGGAACCAGATCGCTGTGGCGGCAGGTGATACTTCCAGAAGAGAATTAAAGGTAGCCCTTGGATGGATACTGTATCGGTTTGCTCTGGCTGCCATAACAAAATGCCACAGACTGGGGAGCGTGAACAAAAGATATTTACTCACAGTCCTGGAGGCTGGAAGTCTAAGATCAATGTGCCACGGAGAGATTGGTTTGGGTTTTTTTGTTTGGATTTTTTTGGGGGGTGGGCGGGGTTGGTTGGTTGGCTTTTTTTGAGACAGGGTCTTGTTCTGCCACCCCGGCTTGAGTGCAGTGGTGGCACCAGAATTCACTGCAACCTCAAATTCCTGGGCTCAAGCCATCCTCCTTGCCTCAGCCTCCCGAGTAGCTGGGACTATAGGCATGTGCCATCACACCTGGCTAATTTTTTATTTTTTGTAGAGATGGGGGTCTCGCTACGTTGCCCAGGCTGGTCTTGGACTCCTGGCCTCAAGTGATCCTCCTACCTCCGCCTCCCAAAGTGCTGGGATTACAGGCACCCACCACATTTGATTTTTTTTTTTTTTGAGACAGAGTCTCACTTTGTTGCCCGGGCTAGAGTGCCGTGGCATCAGCCTAGCTGACAGCAACCTCAAACTCCTGGGCCGAAGCGATCCTTCTGCCTCAGCCTCCCGAGTAGCTGGGACTACAGGCATGCGCCACCATGCCTGGCTCATTTTTTCTATATATATTTCGTTGGCTAATTAATTTCTTTCTATTCTTAGTAGAGACGGGGTCTCGCTATTGCTCAGGCTGGTCTCGAACTCCTGACCTTGAGCAACCCGCCCGCCTCGGCCTCCCAGAGTGCTAGGATTACAGGTGTGAGCCCACATTTGATTTTTAAAACAAAAGAGCGTGGGTTCCATTTCCTGCTGTATCAGCGAAGGCTACATTTTCCGGGTCTTTCACCCCACATGTGGCGAAACATGTCATGCAAGCATCCTTTGCATGTAAACCCTGCTGTGCTGCAGTTTGTCTCTTAAGATCCTGGGTTTCTGTCTTCTTCCGTTTTCACGTATGATCACGGCATACCTGAATCTGTATCCTGAGAGGCAGTGAGAGAAGCTACCAGGGCAGAGCAGTGCTGGGTGCCCTCCTGGTTGCATTCTCACAGGTTAAGTCACCCGGGGCAGGTCACTTCACCTTTAGAAAGGGCTAATAATTCCTGCCCACACTTCCTCACAATATCACTGGGATAATCCCACAAGGTCATGTGTCTATCCTTAAACAAGGGTGTGTGTACCTGCAGAGGTGAACACGGCTCAGGATAAACAAGGTGCATCTGCCTGGAGCATCTGTTTAAAATGTGATTTGTATATTAAAATAAGCACAAAGGCATTAGGAAGTGGGTGGGAAGTTGGCATGCAATGCCAATAAACTGAAGATGTCAAATTAACTGTGTCCTTGCTGCAATCTGTGTGCCCCTGCCCTCCCTGGCACCTTGGCAGAAAAGTTCAAGCAATGCTGGTCATGCCTATGAAGATGTATGAGGCTGCTCTCCATGTGCTGAAATGGAACAATTGCCAAGATATATTACAAAGGGAAAAAAAATCCAGGCACAGAACCAGGTGTTACCATTTGTTTTAGAAAAAAGCAGAGGAGGGGGGATATTTATAAATCCTTGTGAATGCAGAGCATACTTGTGAGTGATACCTAAGAAACTGTGACAGGAGTCATCTCTGAGTTGAAGAGGAAGGGCAGGGGGCACGCTGAGACAGGAGTGGGAAGACTTCTCACCTCAAACCCTTCCGTGCTATTTGATTTTTTTAACACACATGCACTATCTACTTTTTAAAATGTCATTTTTAAAAGCACATTTTAAAGTTAATTATCATTATTCAAATGATAGTTCTCTTCTGAAAAAATACAAAATGTTGAACAATAATTATTAAATATTTTGAGTAATAGTGCATAGTGAGTGAGTAATTGTGAAATTAAAATTTTAAATTTCTTCTCTCCTTAGCATCTAAGAATTATTCCTCTGCTGTTTCTACTTGTCATGTCTGGAAAAAAATGTATCGGCTCTCACATCCTGCAATATTCTCCCTGCAAATAATATGTAATCGTAAAAGTTTAGCTCTAAGACAAAAAAATCATATGAATTTCTTAGGTGGAAGCCTACATAACAGGCACGTGGAACACAGACCCTGGCGTTAATATTGTGTGCTCGTGAGTGAATGGCGTGAAACACTTGCCGTCCACTCATTCATTCATTCATATATTAAGCAAGTGCTAATTGGATGGCTTCCCTGACACTAAGCACTAGGCTAAGACCTGTTAATTTAGAAGTAAATAAAAATTAAAAAGAAAAAGATCCGTCCCTGTCCGCACACATTCTATTTCAGGGACGGAAACATGTAATTACAGTGCAGAGTGGGAAATTCAGAGTCTGAAATTGCCAGTAGATGGTTGTAAGGGGCAGGGGTGGGGCGTGGTGAAACACGTGGCCTCCGGAGTGAGGGGGACTTGGTCTGAGTCTGGTTCCAAACTTACTCGCTGCTGTTGTGACCTTGAGCAAGGTACTTCTTCAAGAATCCATTTCCTCAATCCCCACCATTCAAGTGGAAGGTGGAATCAGGATATCAGTGAAATTACAACAGGCAAAGCGGGAGTACGGGACACACGGTGAGTACAGGGAGGGAGGGGCCTCGGATGAAGCCCCGGGTGATGCTGCTTTTGGGGAGGTGGTTGGATAGAGACAAGAAAAAACCAACCAACCAACCAACAAAAAACCCGGAAAAAGAGACAAGAAAACCTGGAGAGTGTGGAGGAAAGGAGGAAAGGTGTTTTGAGGAGGAAGAGTCCATACAGTCAAATGCCACAGAAGATTCATAGTAGAGCCACTTCATTCCCAGTAGGATGATTGTTATCAAAAAAAAGAAACAACAAAGCATCGCAAGTGTCAAGGACATAGAGAACCCAGTGAACCCTTGCCCGTCACCAGTGGGGACGTTCAGCCGCTGTGAGGGACAGTGTGGCAGTTCTCCCACACACCACACACAGACCCACCCTAGGATCCGGCAATCCTACTTCTGGGTATATGCCCAAAATAACTGAAAGCAGAGACTTGAACAGATACTTGTATACTCATGTTCATAACAGCACTGTTCCTAATAGCCAAAAGGTGGAAGCAACCCCTGTCCGTCAATGGCTGAATGGATACGTACAATGTGGTATGTCCATGCAGAGTAATACTGAATACTATTCAGATGTGCAAAGGAATGAAATTCCGACATATGCTACAGCCTGGGCGAACCTTCAGGACAGTATATCGAGTGAAATACACCAGGCACAAAAGGACAAATCCTGTGTGATTCTACTTACAGGAGGTAGCTGGGGTGGCCAAACTCACAGAGACAGAGAACAGGGCGGTGGTTGATGAGGGCTGGGAGGAGGGGAGGAGAGGGAGTTGGTGTTTAATGAGCACAGGGTTTCCATCTGGGAAGATGAAAAAGTCCTGGGGAAGGATGTGGCGTGGCTGCACAGCCACGCAGATGTACTTAACGCCATCACACTGTATACTTAAAGGTGGTTAAAATCGTAAATTTATTTTACGTGTATTTTACCCCAATTTTTAACAAAATCAAGTTCGAGGACACATGTGACTCCAACCTGGAAGTTCCCAGGAATTCTGATGAGCACAAAAGGGCAGAAGCCCAGCTGCCGCGGGCACAGAAGGACTGAGAGGGGAGGAAAGCGCAGTCCCTGGTGCGGGTGGCTGTGCGAGACGGGGCGAGAAGCTGGCATGGGAGGTGGGGGGACCCAGGGGTCCTCTTGGCTCTGTCATGGGTTGAAGGGAAGGAGGTTTTAATTGGGTGCTTGCTTTACGTTTCAGACTGAAAGGTTTTGCCTCTCATTACAATTGCAATTATTTGCTCCCACTTGGTTTCTTTCCTTCTTTAAGAGAAACAGACACTAGGAGCTCGTTGATGGGAGAACTCTCGTTTCATTACTTTACGATAGGAGGCACTCGAGCATGAACAGGACTTCCTGAATTCCTCCAACCTTTAGACTCACCACAAGCTCCCCATAAAAATGGAGATTCCAAGTCTCTGGGCCAGATCTACTGGGTCAGCGTCCCCAAGCAATGGGCCTGGAGACCCTCCACTGTAACCAGCACCTGGGTGAATCTTAGGACTGAGCCAGGCTGGGAGCCCCAGGTGGAGTGGCTGGGAGACCAGCCTCTGCAGACAGAGGGAGCTGGGTTCAAATCCTGCCTCCCATCATTACATGGCCTCATGTGAATTATTTGATGTCTTTGAGCCTCAGTTTTGACATCAGTAAAATGGAGAAGTCCTACTTCAGAGGTTGTCATGTGTATTAAATGAGATAATATATGGTAAAGCACCAGGCATAGGGCCTGGCATGCATTACATGCACAATAGTTATTGAATACATTTATAACATCTATTCCATCCTTTGGAGCTGGGCTACTGTGATCATCAGCCACACATAGATAGTAGAGACAATGCAATATACATGCAATGGAAACTCAGATTACAAGAAATATTGCCTCTAAGAGCCAACCTAACTTCTGGGTTTTGAGTTGGTGGCAAGTGCATTCTCACCCTCCCGGGGACTTTCTGCCTCCTCAGTCAGGCTGGGGTCCAGGCTCATCGCTAATGGCACGGCATGGGGTGGGGGGTGCCGAGCCCATTCCCAGGGAATCCTCTTGCTACGTCCAGGCCACTCCATTGTGAACATGCTTCAGTTTCCTGATGGGTTTAGCCTTCCAGAAACAAGAGCCAGAGTCTTGCAGCTACCCCTACAATCTGCCGGTTCCAGAGATCATCAGGGGCAATGAACACAAGGCCAGCTACGCATCTGAAAAGAGGAAGGAAAAAGAGAAGATGCAGAGGGAGGAAATATTACCCAGTTTTGTGTATGTCGCCTGGGTTCTCAGAGACCATGTACAGCTCACTGCGGCCAGGCTCCTTGCTGGCTGTGACCAACAAGCTGAGGGCGCTTTCCATCAGCTCCCCTCACAGACCTTGTCCCCGTCCTCAAAGGTCGCTGTGTGGGCTTCCCTGCACCCACATTCCTGGGCCCCACACCCTTACACTTGGCACTGTGGTTCATTCATTTGTGCAGCAAACCCTGATTAGCACCTACAGTGTGGCACCCAGTGATCAAAAACAGATGGAAATGCCGGCCCTCTCGGATTTCAACATTCTCATAGTAGGAGGCAGATAATAAAGTTTAAAGGTTAAGTAGATAGAGTCAGCTCTCCCTATCTGTGGGTTCCAAATCTGAGGATCCAGCCAGCCATAGGTGGAAAATACTTGGGGAAAATTAATGTAAGTAAAAAATAACAACACAACAATTTTAAAAAATACAAATTATTAGCAGGGCACGGTGGCTCACGCCTATAATCCTAGCACTCTGGGAGGCCGAGGCGGGAGGATTGCTTGAGCTCAGGAGTTCAAGACCAGCCTGAGCAATAGCGAGACCCCATCTCTACTATAAATAGAAAGAAATTAGCCAAACAACTAAAAGTAGAAAAAATTAGCCGGGCACGGTGGTGTGTGCCTCTAGTCCCAGCTACCCGGGAGGCTGAGGCAGGAGGATCTCTTGTGTCCAGGAGTTGGAGGTTGCTGTGAGCTAGGCTGACGCCACGGCACTCTAGCCCAGGCAAGAGACTGAGACTCTGTCTCAAAAATGAAATAAAAAATAAAATGCACACATATAAACAGAGGGCACCACATCCAAGCATTTCAATACCAGCATTCCACCCATGACACACACACGTCCGGTTGCTCCGGCAAGCGTAATGCAACCAGATGACTTATACAATTTCTAGTGGTTAGAATGTCAATATTGAAACCCTTTTCCCTCTGTACAAAGTTTCTCTGCAGAGGAAAACAGCGGCAAAGACGCCAAGTGTTGTTGTGTTTAGTCAAACACGAGGCTCACTTTTCCAACGTTTGTGAGACAGAGATAAAACCAACTGTTCTTTTGGCGTGGCACCTTCTAATGTATCAACGGTTCTTTCCAAATAGGGTATAGGGAAAACCATTCTAAAAGCTAGCCAACCTTGCCATTTGAAATGCATAAAAACTCAGTCCCTTTTCTTTTGTGTAATAAAAGTTTGAGTCCGTACAGCAGTCCAGCTGTGTGCTCAGTGAGATGCTGCCAAGCCTACCGAGTGCGTGTTCGGAAACACAGGGAAGAAGCCCTTCTTACAATTCCGCAGTCTGGTGGCCCATCCATCTCCTGTGACTGTCTTGCCATCCGTTGACGTGTTCTCTCGATTTGAAGGAAAACGGTGCTGGCCAGGAATTTCATATGAGCAGAAGATGCTGAGTCAGCGTTGACTTAGCATATAATATTTTCTCATAGGCTCAGTGAGACGGGTGGCCAGGTTGTTTCCCACCTTCGGGAGCTGGAAACCCTGGATGGGACAGAGAAACTGCCTGTCCTGAGGAGCATAAGACGGCTGTGTCAAGGGCAGGGGGAGAATTCCCTCACTTTCCACACTACTCCTCTGAGGCCACTTGGTCTGGGTGAAAATAGCCCAAGTTATAATGACAGGTTCTGGGAAGGGGAGGAGAATGCCTCTGCCAGAGCTCTTGCTCATGTGGGGATAAACTGAGTCTGTGCCTGGACCCAGGGCCGGGAGGGGCAGCTCGCACACAAGGAGGAAAGAGAGTCTGCCCACATGGACGAGTCCCCCGGCTGGGCCACCCAGAGCCTAACTCAGCGCAACACTCTCCCCCAGCAGCGGGCTTGGGGGGCGCCTAATGCCAGAGCTGGAACTGGGGGAGGAGGCGAGGCAGCCAGGGCACAGCATCTGCAGAGACGCCCACCCTGCACGTGCACAGCCCCGAGAGTGAGCTCCTCCGCACAGCCTGCACCCGCCCCGGCTCCAGGCCTCCCCAAAGACATCATTAAATGCTACGGAAGATTCTTTAACAAGGTCTGGGATCTCGTGCCATGAGGATGACAACAGGCTGAAGCCACTGCCGAGCCTAATTCTACAAACCATCGCGTCGTCAGCAGTAAATTGTGCAAGAGGGAAAAGCAAATAGGAGAGGGAATTGGAGGGAGTTTGTTTCTAAACTCCTACTTGGCCATCGGTA
Source organism: Lepilemur ruficaudatus (assembly GCA_963574885.1). NCBI lineage: Eukaryota > Metazoa > Chordata > Mammalia > Primates > Lepilemuridae > Lepilemur > Lepilemur ruficaudatus. The sequence continues at coordinate 130,911 of CAUYRT010089827.1, forward strand.
TCATGGTATCAGCAGAAACTCCGCTTCCTTCGCTAGCTGTTTCTGGCATTATTTTGCAATTTGGGAACATCCTACAAAAGGCACTGGACCAATAGCTGGGAGTGGATTCTTGTCCTGCCTCTGCCAGTGTTACGTGGTGGCATCAGGCAAGTCATGCAGCTTCTGTGAGCTTCGCTTTCCTCAGCTAAAAACGGGCACCATACCCACTGTGGCACGTCGTGCGTTGTTAGGAAGATCAGGGAACACCTTCCTGTGAAAGTTCCTGTGAGAACGTGAAATGCACCAGAGGCGGAACGCACAGCAGTGGCTATTTGCCTTTGTCATTTACGCTTCTGCAAACTGCGGTACCCTCATCTGCGCTTGTGGGAATTAAGAAAGCAAGCCCTGGTGACTTAAATGGAGACACACAAAACACATACTATTTATTTTTTCCGCATTATTTCCTGCTTGTGTTTACAAAGCCTATTTAACCCGCTTTGCCAAAGTAATGGAACTAGACTGCCTTCATACTGGGCTCTAAAAGCAAGTAGGAAATGCAGGCTTCATATATATTAACATTTGAGTAAATGGTAGATCAAACTCATAAATAACTCCTGGGCTGGCCTGAGGATACAGCACCGACGACATGCTCGCAATGCACAAGGAGAAACGCTTTCCAAATTCCAAACACTCGTCTCCATTCATTTAGCTGCCTTCATTCATTCACTGACCTCCCAAAATCCTCCAAGGATTTTGCCAGGTATTAGGCGTAGAAAAGGAGCTGGACAGAGGACAGAGGAGAGAGTGTCTCCACGGGAGGACGTTGGGAGTGTTGGCCACGGTGGGCCTTGAAGGCTGGACGGGGCATCAATATCCCACAGCATTGCAATTGCTTCTAGATCAGTTGCCCCGTCTTTGCTCATTCAATGACCCCCCACATACTGGCATTTCTATACCAGCACAGGCACCGTTCTCGGCACGGGGCAAGGGAGGGGCAGAGAAAAGGTCCTGCTGTTACGGGAGCTTACATCCTGGTGGAGAAGGCAAACAATAAAAAAAGTAAACAAATTAAAACAATAAGAAGGGTGGTTGCCCATGTGACGGGCACTCCAAAGTCAACAACGCTGGGAAATGCCATAGAGAATGCATTGCTGCGGATGGGGGACGGTGGGGGGGACGCTGTTTTAGCTAGAGCTGTGGGCAGACCGGAGGGAAGAACATATCGGGCACAGGGAACAGCCTGTACAATGGCCCTGAGGAGGCAATGAGCTTGGTCTCAGGAGCCAGTATGACCACCAGACAGGGAAGAAAGAAGTCAGAAGTCAAGGGGACTTGTTGGCTCTGATGTGGGGAGTTTGGGTTTTAGTATAAATGTAGTAGAAATCCACTCTGTGGGCATTTTCACCGGGGGACCCATAGGATCTAAACTTTGTGAGAGCCAGGGCTCTGTTTCTTAATGCTTTCCAGCCATTTATTGAATTGAATTGAATTTCACTCACTCTGCCAAGAATTGGCCATATGAACCTTAGCCAAATCCCTCCACAGACAACTGTCCCATGGAGTTTGCACTTAGTAGGCGTCAGCCCAGTACCTGCGGGGCGGACACTTTCGGTTGCCTCTCTGTGAGGGGAAGGCAGAAGAGGATCCCTTCCAGCTCTGGCATCTGCATGAGTCTGTGACCTCAAACTGCTAAAATGGGCGTAGAGTTATCCAAGCTTCTCCCGGTGCTTGGTTCCAATTGGATTATTATAGCTCATTTCTCTCCAGAATGACCCAAACCCCTCCCTGGACTTCCAGCCACAAAGGGGAAATTAACAGTAACATAAAAAGTTAAGAAGGTGAGAACATTATCACTCTTGTCAACAATAAAATCTGCTGCTGATCTTCGGTTGGGAAGACAGGCACATCTATTATTTATAGAATACAGACTGTTAAATATTAAATACTTGAGGCTGGGATAGTGTGAGGGTAAAACCAGGAGTGTGAACTTGTCAAAATCATAAAAATGGTAACTCTTTGCAAGGGTGAAATGCGCCTACATTTATTATCACTTTTATTGCACTATAAATTAAGGGGGGAAACCCATGATGTGTCAATTTCAAGTTCTAAGTGACAGGCATTATCGTTGGGATGGCATCTGTGTATACTTAACTCCGCTTTGCAGACAGTTACTAGCCCACTTGCCTAGAACTATTAACGCTTTCAGCTGGGAAGGTGGCAACAGATGAGTTCTTTTCCTTATTCACCATGTGACGGAGTGGCAGGCAAGTCAAGCACTTTCTGAGCCGGTAATTTTTCTTGCAGTTACTTGCACATTTGTCCTAAGGTTTGTGCTGATGAAGGCAAAAATACTTCTTAAAAAATCTTAAAAGTCGCCTGATGACAAACATCTTAATTTTTACATGATTTTGACATCCCTCAATTTATCTCAATTTATTTCTGGCCTGAATTTTTCATGCAAATTTAAAAGCCTGCACCACCACCACTTGCTTCGTAATATGAAGTGAGACACCATGAGATCTGTCAGCGTGCCCCAAGGACTCATAGATGTAAGAGCTTGATTTCTTGACTTACTGCTCATAATAAAATGATTTTCCCCTCGTCTTACAAAGAAGATTTGCACATCCGATTTGTTTTTCCTTTCTTAAAAAATGTGTTGAATTAAGCCAAAATATTTCCAATGGAGCACCTCATTGGAGTACAAATTCTGCCTGCTAGAGTAGGCAGCCTTATGTTTAATAAGTGCTCGCCGGGGATTATGCATTAAATTATCTCCCTGAAAAACTTGTTGATATTTGGATTAATTTTAATGTTAAAGAAGTAAACCCTTAACATTTCCATTTTAGGTAGACAAGAAAAACTGCAACTTAATTGTATAACAGTTTTAACCTTGATTATCCATTTTTCTAATTGAACCCTGTACAATGATATTAAATTTAAAAATTAATCTAGCCTGCAGGATGGATAATTAGTCAAAACCAGGGGAAAGTCAGAAGAAATTAACAATGCAATCAATCCCTTAATTTTATGCCCCACCTCCTTCTCCTAGGCATTTTGAGGCACATTCCCAATATGAGTGCATTGCCTTCTTCTAAATTCTGAGGTTGCATTCTGGAAAGATCTAGATTATTCTTTCTAGAGGTGGGAAAACTGAGGCAAAGCAAAGTTCAGTAATGACAGGAGCTAAAATCAGAAGAAGAAGTGATACAGAAAGAGACTAACTAGGAAAGTCGGAAAAGCCAGAGCTCAGAGGAGCTGAGACACCCTGGCCAAGGAGACAGTGAGGTCGGGGGGTTAGAGACGGCACAGGAAGAATTTCATTCAAACCTGCTGGGAATCCAGCGAGCGACATCCATCCGGTCTGGAGCAGGAAGGCAGAGAGTTCCCAGAGGAAGATGGCTGGTGGAAAGGGAGGTTTGATAGAATAGATGGAAAAATTGAGAACTGGAAACATAACTGAGAATAGGATTACGGCAAGTCATGCAAGAATAAAAATATCAAATAAAAGAAAGCCAATTAATTAGATACACTAGAAAAAACTACATAAAGTATACAAGAAATAATGGTCCCAAAGTGAAGCAAACAAAATGCATCATAATGTTAAGCAATCAAATAGAAGATACACATTTTTTATGCATTTGGGAAAATGGCACAGTGCTCACTATCAGGCTGGGCAACAAACACTCTCCTAAGGGTGTCGTTACAATGGGAAGTCATTCATTTGTTTTGTTTTGTTTTGTTTATGTAGAGATGGGGGTCTCACCATGTTGCCCAGGCTGGACTCAAACTCCTGGGCTCAAACAATCCTCTTGCCTCAGCCTCCTGAATGGCCAGGACTACAAACGCCTGCCACCATGCCCAGCTCCATTGCTTTTTGACTTTTAAAGCCAAGCTGCAGACATAACACCCTAAACCTGGTTGCATCAGCAGGACAGAACGCAAATGTTACCAGTCTTGACATCATTAAAGTGGAGCTAACAGATGTTATGATAAGGAAAGAAGGAGGGAAAAAATGGGGTATAAATATCCTTATCTGACAAAGTCGAGGATCAAATTAAATTGTGGATAGTTGATATATAAAAAATCAAAATACAAGCCTATTTCCCAGGCTTGGTGGTTCATACCTATAATCCCAGCACTTTGGGAGACCGAGGTAGGAGGATCACTTGAGGCTAGGAGTTCAAGACCAGCCTGGGCAATATAGCAAGACCCTGTCTCTAAGAAATAAATAAATAGCAAGGCATGGTGGTATGCACCCACAGTCCCAGCTACATGGGAGGCTGGCTGAGGCGGGAGGATCACTCGAGCCCAGGAGCTGGAGATCACACCGAGCTATGATCTATGGTCACACCATTGCACTCCAGCCTGGGCAACAGAGTGAGACCCTGTCTCTAAAAAAAAAAAAAAGAAGAAGAAGAAGAAGCTAGAAAAGTAATTCATAGAAGAATGTAAGTACTATAATAATATAAATAGCAAATCTTGAGAGAAGAGGGAAAATTCAAGAAGAAATAGAAAATGTGAATGGACCTATAACAAGAGATTGAATTAGTAACCAAAAAACTCCATGCCCCCCCCACAAAAGCCCAGACCCAGAATTCACTAGTGAATTCTACCAAATGTTTAAAGAAAAATTAACACTGATCCTTCACAAACTCTGCCAAAAAATAAAGCAGGAAGAGGGAATACTTCCCACTCACTCTGTAATACCAGTATTTCCTGGTACCAAACCCAGACAAAGGCATCACAAGAAAGTCACATACCAATATCCCTAATGAATACAGATGAAAAAAATCCTCAACAAAATACCAACAAATCGAATCCAGCAATACTAGCAAATACTAACAATAGCAGCAAATCAAATACTAGCAAATCGAATCTATATAAAAAGGATTATATGACCAAGTGGGATTCATCCCAGGAACGCAATGTTGGTTTAACATATGAAAATCAATCAACACCATACACCATATTAATAGAATAAAGGACAAAAACCACATAATCATCTCAACAGACACAGAAAAAGCATTTGACAAAATCCAACATCTTTTGACATTAGCAGCAACTCAACACACTGGGAACGGAAGGGAACTCCCTCAAAGGCCGTTTATGAAAAACCCATAGTTAACGTCATATTAAATGGTGAAAGATTGAATACTTTCCGCTAAAATCAGGAGCAACACAAAGACGTTTACCCTTACCGATTCTATTCAACATTGCACTGGAGGTTCTAGCCAGGGCAATTAGGCAAGGAAAAAAGGCATCTAGACTGTAAAACAAGAAGTAAAACTATCTCTATCTACAGGTCACATGACTTTACATGTAGACAATCCTAAGGGACACACACACACAAATATTAGAACTAATAAACAACTACAACAAGCCTGCAGGATACAAAATCAATATACAAAAATCCACTGTGTGTCTCTCCACCAGTAATGAACAATTCCATTTACGACAGCATTAAAAACTGAAAACTATAAAATATTATTGAAAGAAAGAAGATCTAAATCATGGATTGGGAGACTTAATATTGTTTTAAGATGGCAACTCCCCAAACTGGTCCACAGATTCAACAACCCCTATCAGAGACCGACATGTGAGAGCTCAGACTGAAAAATCTTAGAAGAGAACAGGAGTAAGTAATCTTTACGGCCTGGGATTAGGCAATATTGTCTTAGATATATAACGAAAAGCATGAGTGACAAAAGAAAAAATAGATAAATTGAACTTCAAAATGTAAAACTTTGTTGATTCAAAGGATACCATCAAGAAAGTAAAAAGACAACCAACCCATAGAATGACAGAAAATATGTGCAAATCATATATCTGATAAGTCTGACATCCAGAATTATATAAAGAATACTTACCATTCAACAATAAACATGCAATCCAATTTAAAAATGGACAAAAGACTTATATGGATGTTTTCCAAAGAAAAAATATAAATGACAGATTTTAAAAAAGATGCTCAAAATCATTAATGATCAGGGAAATGCAAACCAAAACCACAATCGGAGACCACTTCCCATCCACCGGGATGGCTGTAAGAAAAGACAGACAAGGAACAAGTGTTGGTGAGGACTTGGAGAATTCAGTGGCTGCCAGAGGCTGACAGGCAGGAAGAAAGCAGAGTCACTGCTAATGCGGATGGGGTTTCTTTTTTGCAGGGTACAAAAAAGTTCTGGTTCCAAGGAATGGTGCACTCTGGATTTAGAGATGGTTGCACAACTTTGCGAATGCAGTGTATACTAAGAACCCCCGAATTGTGTGCTTTAACAGAGTGAGTTTTATGGCATGTGACTTATATCTCAATAGAGCAGTGATAAAAATAAAAAGAGAGAAGAAGGCAAAGAGAAAGAAAGGTATGTGAGCTAAACCTTCATCTTCCTATTTAGGAAGCAAAAGATAGGGTCCAAGATTGATACAAACACGTAACACGGAGCAGCAGAGGAAATTCCAGAAGAATTAAAGCAAGAAACAGTTAAAGACGCTTTTGAGGAGACAGCTGCAGTGAGAATGCCACTTTTCAACATTATTATCTCTTTTCTACTTTTTTATTTGTTGTGTGTGTGTGTGTTCCTTTGATATAGAGTAAAAAAAAAAAAAAAATTCTTAAAAATGCAAGCATTTTTTCAAAGCTCCTAGAGATTAAGGCCAGGAAAAGGGAAGCGTTGAAAGGTAGTCCTGTGACGGAGACGGAGCTTCTGGACCAAGCCTCTTCCAGGAAACCGTCCTCGCGGTGAAACCTTGTCTCTGCGCCACGCCACGCGGGCTGCCGCTCCTCGCTGCCTCTCCTGCTGTGGCCAGATGACCCTGTCTGGGCTTGAGCAAGGGTAATGACTGATGCCGACTTTTTCCCAACCAGCTGAGAGATCGGAGAGTGACACTGTCAAAAACGGAACGGTGAAAAGAATTAACTGCAAAATTAATCAAGTGTCCTGCTCTCAAAAACGCAGCAAGACTGGAAGGAGGACAAGGCCAGGCTTCAACAGTCAGCACTCAACTTTCATATGTCTCTCTAGTGTCCCCCATAGTGGGCCAAGAAATTAGGGGCTCACGCTGTCGTCGGTGTCACCACCCCCCACCCTCGGCTTCTATCGCTTTAATTCCAAACCACTCCTCTCCTGACTTGAATCTGCTGCATAGCTAACACACAGCTCAGCTCTCCATTTGATCCAGAACTCAGAAAATTACAAAAACGAAAAACCAAAAAACAAAAAAACCTACAAAGTGTACAAGGCGATTTTGTCCCGGATCTTTCCCTCCGAGTCGTGAACATGCTAGATTTGACTTTTCATGTCGTCGTGTGCCCCCCTAAGAAGCGTAAAAGAAAGGTCACGCCGGCAAGCAGCTAGAAAAGAGTTTAATTAATCCCAAAGTGTGCGCCTCATTTGGAAAGTGCATCACAAAAGAATCCTGTGTTTACTGAACTAGATCCTTAAGGCTATTATCCCTCCACCAATGGCGAGATTTTTGCAGGGGAGCCTCATCCCCAGCGGGTTGGAAGCTACTGCCGTTAACACCAAGACACACACAGGGAACCACGGCTGAAGATGCTGCGGGTGCGGGAACTTCCCCCGTGGCAGAGGGAACTGGTGTCCCGTGTCTGTGGGAAGATGTGCAAACCCCATTCCTGTGCATTTCTTCCCTCTCCTGGGGGAGAGGGGCCCGCAGCCGGCTTTCCCCAGACCATTCCCACGAGGAGCCCAGGGTAGCCCTGCATTTGGCACGCTCCTCCTAGTCTATCCATTTTTTCTAAATCAGATGCTTCCCTACCTTAGCACATGTGCCAGGACTAATCAGAAACGATAATAGTTGCTGAAAAGAAAAAAGAACTGAGTTGAGCTTTAATTTAGCATTACCTTTCTCAATTAGATGAGTGACTTAAAAAAATAAAAAAAAGGTTTGGGCCACACCATTGTGGATGATCCGAATTGAAGACATTAGGCTAAGGGAAATAAGCCAGTCACAAAAGGACACAGAGTGCATGATTACGTAGTCAAATTTACGGAGAAAGAAAGAAAATAGAAAGCTGGTTGCCGTGAGCTAAAGGGGAGTAGGGGTGGGGGGTTAGAGTTTAATGGGTACAGAGTTTCGGGCTTGCAAGACCAAGAGTTCTGGACATGGATGGTGGCGATGGTTGCACAACTACAGGAACATATACTTAGTGCCACTGAACTGCACGCTTCAACGTGGTTAATTCTATCATATGTGTATTTTACCACAATTTTTAAAAATTAATTAAGAAAAAAAAAGCTTAGGGCCTATTCTGTAAAAACACATATGGCATTCAGCATTTCGCAGATTTCAGAGACAGCTCAGCAGCCCAGGGCAGGGGTTCCTCGGTGGGCATCTGAGGGCAAGCCCGGACTCTTCTGGAGGCTGGGAGGGAGGAAACATCTCCTGCTCATGAGTAATGACTGTGGTTTTCTGGCAAACATTAAGGAGGAAGGAACTAAAAATACTTATTGGCCTCTCTGCCAAAACTCCACAGTGCTCAGAACGTACCAGGCCAACATGTTGAAGCACTTTCAGAGTGAGAGGGATCTGCCTAGACGCCAAGGTCAAAGTCATTTCACGCCTTCCCCTTTGCTTCTTGCAGAGGCTGGTGCACGGGAAAGGGACTGGGTGCCCAGCACAGCTCCAGACAGCTGTCCACCCAGGAGCGAGGCGACAGCAAGGGGAACTGGCCAGGCCCGCAGGCCTGCTGGCCACAGAGACGCCTCCCCCACCCAGCTGCAGGGCCCAGGCGAGCACTGCCAGGCGGGGCCTCCTCTGCTGCCAGTTCAAAGAAGCTAAGACAGAAAGAGCAGTATAGACATTTCCCTAATGCTCCCTCCCAAGCTGCAGGAATCCAAGCCCGAGACACCTGCAGAGGGGGTGGGAGAGAAGAAGAAATAGGTGTGGTGAGAAGGTGGCCCAGATGGAGTATGGTCTTTGAGACCCGAGCATCTCAAACTTTACTGTGCATGTGACTCACCAGAGATCTGGTTAAATGCAGGCTCTGATTCAGCAGATCTGGGGTGGAGCCGAGACCCCGCGTACCTATCCAGTGCCAGGTATGCCGGCGCTGCTGGCCCACCGACCGCACTTTGAGAAGCAAAACAAAACCCCGACCAGGCACAGAAAGCAAATAGGCAGGGAGGCTGGGGGTTGGCAGCACGTGACTCAGCTGTGGTGCCGGCCCTGGTGGGGAGGGCGGGCACTCACCGTGCGAGTCAGCGTTGGAGCCGACAGCCGATGACTTTGTATGAGCTGACCTGGAGGAATGCCACTCAGCCGGGGCCCTTCCTGGGCCCCCGGGTGGGTCTGGGGAGTCCAGGGACACAACCACTGGGGAAAGTGGGTTGCTGCAGAAACGATACACGCTCACCCAAACGGGTAAGCTCGGACTCCGATGCACAGGGACTCACATCCCAGGGGCTCCACGTGAGCTAGGTGACCTTGGGCAAGTCATTCTGAGCCTCAGTCTCTTTATTTATTAAGTGAGCCAAAATGGTTTCCGTGATAGGTGGAACAGCGGCCTCCCAAAGACACACATGTCCTAATTCCCAGAACCTGTGACCATGTTACCTTACGTGGCAAAGGATTTTTACAGATGGGATTAAATGAAAGATCTTAAATTGGGGGGATTACCCTGGATTATCCGATAGGCCCAAGGTAATCGCAAGAGTCCTTACGAGAGGCAGGCAGCAGGGTCAGAGTCAGAGGAGGAGATGTGACAGCGAAAGCAGAGGTCAGAGAGCGATTCGAAGACGCGACAGTGCTGGCTTTGAAGAGGAAGGGACCACAAGCCAAGGAGCGCAGGCAGCCTCCAGGAGCCGGAAGGGCAAGGAGACAGCTGCTCCTGTCCAGTCTCCAGGAGCACAGCCCTGCCAACCCCTTAACTGTAGTCCAGGAAGACACATCTCCTCCGTAACTGTAAGGTAATAAATTTGTGTTGTTTTCGGCCACTCAGCTTGTGATAACTCGTTACAGCAGCGGTAGGAATCGGAACGCACTCTCCCACAGGGTGGTTGCAAAGATGCACGGAACGGTGTCTGTGCGCGGCTCCCAGCACAGCTGTTAGCAGGGACGCGCGTGCTTTACTGCCGGCCCGAGCACAGGTGCAGCTCTCTCAGGTGGCAGCCCCCGACCCGCACCAGGTGCCAGGAGCCGTGAGGGTTGCTCAGACCATCGCTTGTCACTAAACGATGACCGTGGACTTCATGAGTCCACGCACTTCAGGCGACTCTCAGGTCAGACAGCCCTCGTGGAGGAGGAGGGGCAGGAGGGGTCCCCAACGTGAAGATCAAGAACCACTTGAAATGCAAAGCAGATGTTTGTCCTGGCATTCCAACCAGCGCCATCCTTTAAGAGAACTAAAGTTCCCTTTTCAAAAGATCTCTAAACCTGCACAACTTAACAAAGAAATGCCATTTTAGGAGTGGGGAGGAAAGAGTGTAAAATGGGATGATCTGCAGCCACGGTCTCGGGTTAATGTGGATGGAACAGACGTGACACTGAGCCCCCCGTGAAGCAGGCGGTGGCAGAGGCTGGGGCTGCTCGGGCCTCACAGAGTCTGAGATCCGCTGGGCTCCCGGATCCCCACACCTGGCCCTGGGCCAGGGCATAATGTGTCATAACTACAGAGTCAGTTATTCAAATTATGATCATTGCAGGAAACATTTTTTACGAGAAAATAAATTTTAAATAATAGCATTTTAAACTTTTTATGGTTACATTTGTCATGTGACCTGGGACAAGGTATATTTTTGCACTAAAATGAGACACATTAATTATCTCCAAAGTAACGCTCACTCAGTAACAACATTAGCAGGATGAAAGGACAGGCTCAATCAGACAGCCATTCTTTACACCTGAGCCACGTGAGCCCACATTCGGTGGAGACAAACACATACGCACGCGCACATACACATGCGCACACACCAAGGATGAAGGTAGGACAATTGGGCCCGTGGGGCTAAAGTAGGTCCCTGAAAGGCAGAGGATGATTCCAGAGTTTCATTCAGGCCCAGCAAACGTGTGTGTGTGTGTGTGTGTGCCCGCATGCATGCACCCACGTGTTTGCTTTACTCGTTTGTTTAGCCATTAATTAAATAGTTAAACTTCCCAAAACTTCCAGAAATGAAAAAGAAACGTGGATCGATGAGGAATTCTCTACCGAGCTCCCCACGTTCCCCTGGGAACACAAAGGGGCTGGGCTGACCTGCGGCAGCGCAGGCTGTGTATGGGAGGGCGGCAGACGATTGGCTCCTGTGAATGGGAGGTTCCCTGGCAGGAAGACCCACAACACTAGACGTAGGAGGCTCACCTAGTATCTTTAGTCCCTGGGGAGAAGGACAAGAGGCTTACCAATAACGCTTTACGTGGTGCTTTACAGTTTACACATGCCTTTTCTATACATCCTATCACCTGCCCAGACTGTCGATATAATTTGTAGGGCCTGGTGCAAAATGAAAACGCAGGTCCCTAATTAAAAAGTATTAGGAATTTTAAGAGAGCAGAGCATTAAGCCAGGCGCAGGGCCCTCTGTGACTGCCCAGGCTGCCCGCCTGCCGTGCCCACAGAGCCCCCGCCCCGACCTCCACCCATCCCAACCCCAACGCCCCGCCATGCTCTGAGCTGCGAGTTATAACAGCCCAGCAAAAACGGGCTTAAACCATGAGGAAATCTATTGGATCGCATGACTGGAGGGCAAATGAAAGGACAGGCTTCGGGACCTCGCTAACCCAAGCTCAGTTTCCCTGCCAAGCTCTGGGTGCTGCCCCCTTGGGCTGGTGATGTCATCCATGGGGCAGAAGCAAAAATGGTGGCAGCAGCTCTGGGCTCTACCACCTGTGCACAGCAATGTCCCAAGGAAGAGAGACCACCTCTCCCATGGCCATTCCTTAAGAGCAAGAACATTTCCCTCTCAGTAGTGTCCCTGAGAAAATATTGAACTGATTTATAAACCTCTGCACCAGTCCCTGCCATAGAGGAGCAACCTTGGATCCTTCGACCAAGAACAAGCAAGGGGAGGAGGTGGAAGCACCTCAATGGCCTTCAACAGCCCCCTCCCCACCCAGCTGAGGTCACCCCTGCCCACGTTGCTGCTACGCCATGGAGAGTGTTGTGGAGACAACTCTAAATTACAACCCCCAAGCCCCGCCCGCATCCTTTGGTGAAACTGTCTGAGGGCAGCCGTGTTTAGTAGTACATGACATTGACCCTTAGCAGTATGTGATTGGCCCACGGGCACCCTGACCCAGGACAGCCAGTCCGGGGCTATGCACTGCCCCGATATAGAAGGATGAGCTGGACCAACCAGATTCTTGCCTGGGGCACGTGAAGGAAGAAACTTCAAATGGGCTGAGAATGGGACAGTTAATGCGGAAAGTTGACATTTAAACATCGCAGCGCAGAAGGAAGCCAGTCACGCAACTGAAGTCACGAGGGAGAAGAACTGTGGCTCGGCCCAATCTACAGAGTAAAGACGTAGCCTTATGGGTGAGATGCAGGGGAGACGGCACAGGACGGGAGGACCAGAGTGAAACCCACAGACTCCTGCTCCTGAGGTCCCTGGGGCAGCCCTGGATCCAGAACAGTCCCTGTTGCTGCTGTAATTCTTCAGTCTGCACGTCCAGCTCTTCCTGGGCTCCTGCACCCGGCGTCTCCCTCTTCACCCCCACACCCGCCCCGGGCTCCCATTCTTTGAGTGTTGTTTTTTTTTTTTTCGTTTTATGACCAGAAGAGTCTTGTCTTAAATCAGGATCTTAGGTTTAATTGCACTTTTCAGCTGAGTAAGAGGAGAGAAATACAAGAAAATAGCCATTCATTCATTCATTCAACACACTCTGAGAACTCCCTGTGCCCTGGGCCACTCCGCCAGGCTGTGGGGATACGACGGCGAACTGGAATCCACAGGAGCATCGGGGGAAGAGCGAAGTCAAACAGGTAAACAAGTAATTACGCTGCAACGAGATGAGCACGGGAGGAAGAGGAAGGAAACGATCGAGAGTCCCCAAGCCCCAGCAGCCTCAGAGCCAAGTGCCTCCAACGCGCAAACCACGCTGGAAACGTGTGCTTTGAGTTGAACGTGAGATGCAAATGTTCGATAATAAACAAGCATATGGCAGATTTATTCCAGCTCCCCTCCCCATCGCTTGCCCTGGATCTGTAATCCTTCCACCTCTGTTAAAAAGAATCAAAAACAAACAAACAAGGTTTGTCCTAAGAGTTTTGCACAAATTAATTCTTACAGCGGGTAAAGCCCACAGAAGTGCAGCTTCCGGTTTCTGAGAGCTGTGATAACAAAAGCAATATCCATGGTAACTGTTCAGAAACATAGGAAATCTACGATGAATCTCTGATGAAAAAGATAATCAGACCAGATGATACTGACTTAAGCTTCTAGTCACCGAATCGTGTGAGACAAAGAATGACACCTTTGGAGAGAACCAGGGGGCCCGCATTTCAACGTAGCATCCATCCATGACAGGATTCCAAGGGAATTGTCTTTGCATCTGAAAATAGCCAGGACCTAAGACCCAAAATCTGTGTGTTGGCAGGTTGTGGGGTGAGGAGGGGCACAGGGAGTGAGGAAGAGCTTGCATGTTTCCGTGGGTAAGATTTAGCCACACCTTCCTGATTCACGTACCTCATGGGCATTCAATAAATCCACTGTAAATTCACAGACCAGTATCAGATATTAAAAGGCTAGTTTAAGAAAGCCATAAAGTCCCCCGGTGGGGAAACTTCTCGCCAGACCTCTGAAGCCAAAAACGTCCAAGGAAATTTGCTCCAAACTTTTAGCTTAATTCTCAGAGACAGGAAAGACATATGTCCATGAGCAAGACCCCAGCAAAGGCCTGGGGTGTGATGCCTTGGCAATTAGCCTCTGACCCAGCGACATTTCTGCTCTTGGTGTCTGATGTGGCCTGGAGTGTAACCTGCAACCCGAGGCACGGACAGAGAGAACTCGGTGTGCAGGTCCCCATCTTTCTACGTGGGTCTCTGTACTGAAAACTCAACATAATTATAGACCTTCCCTTCTTTGCCTTGTTGGGACCTTGCTAACATGCGCGACGTGCTGTTAACTAACTTCTGAAAGAAACAGCACTGCTTACATCACAAAGGCCGAAATTCAATTTTCATGTTACAATAGAGAAAATCAAGCCGGTGAAGAGAGACCTAAGGTCAGCTGAAGGAAAGAGGAATTGATTTCTTCGTGACATCATTGTGCAGCCAACCCCTGGCCAGATGTGACCTGGCAAATGTCCACACGTGCATCCGAGAATCCAAACTGTCGTCTTTTCCTACTTAGAAAACAGATTAATAATGCGGCGAGCGGTGATTACATTAACTGCATAGCAGCTGCCTGTCTGATGAATTGCAACGGGCAGGAGTATATGCAAGTTACATTTTCGGAGTCAATGACTTTTGATAATTGAGTTTATCCCTAGCAATGAGTACAGTTCTAGGAAATCCAGACAAAAGCGTTACAGGCTTTGTTTGCTTAAGTGTTTCCTGAGCAAGGACCATTAGCTTCATACGACTTTTTGGACATTTTGTTGTCATTATGTCCGGGATAGAACTTCCATGTTGTCCAGCCTCACTGCCACCCCGCAGAACCTGTTTTTAAACAATATTTGGAAAAACAATCCACCAGAAAGTCAGACAGCTCTGCTTCGTGGGTGGGGGCAGGGGGGGCTGACGCTTCCCCCCCACCCATTACACACGGCAGCCCCTGAGGAAGGGCCCTAAGGGGCACAGTCCCCAAACCACTGCACCATCCACATGCCACCTCCATGTCCCCTTCCTGATTAAGAAAACATCACTGAAGCTTCAGGGAGGGGCTGGACTTGGGTTGGCCTTGGGTTGGCTCTGCACGGGGAGGGGAGAGTGTGAACGCTGCCCGGGAACAGAACACACCAAAGGCAAAGGGTGTTTGGGCGGTGAGGAGCCTGGGAGTCGACCAGATTGGTGGACAGACAGAGGGATGCAACTTGGGGGAAGAAGACAGTTTGGGGATGTGGGTTGGCACAAGGACAAGGACATAGAGGGTCTTGAATACTAAGCTAAGAGATTGGGCCTTTGTCTGAGTCCCTGGGCTCTGCGAATTGTGTTCGTTTGCTGGGGCTGCCACACGAAGCGCCACAGGCGGGGCGGCCTAAACAACACAGTCCTGGAGGCCAGAAGTCTGAGATCAGGGTGCGGGCAGGGCTGGTGTCCCCGGGGCCTCTCTCCTTGGCTGCAGATGGCGTCTCCTCCCTGTGTTCCTCTCTGCATGTCAGTGTCATGAGCTGCTCTTCAAAGGACACCAGTCACATTGGATTAGGGCCCACCCTCATGCCCCATTTTAACTTAAGTACCTCTTGAAAGACCCTATCTCCAAACACAGCCACATTCTGAGATACTGGGGGTTAGGATTCATATGAATTTATGTAAATTTTGGGAGCCACAACATTGAGATTTATATTTTTTCTTTTTTTTTTCCTAATTTTTTTTGCCTCCAATTGTGCCTCTGAGTTATAACTCAGAGTATATCTTTACACACTGCGCTTATAAGTCTCATGGCTTTTGTTTTAATATTGCACTTCTTAAACCCAGCTGTCACAACATATCACGAGATTTATATTATATACCCATGTTATAACATATGTTATAGAATATGTTATGTTATATTTATGTTGTCATATATTATATAATATAAATTTGTTATAATATAATTATTACGTATATTTTTAAATCATCTGTCAATAGTGCACAATAAATTCGGTTGGCTCCAGGCACAGCGTGGAAGTGGAGGCGCGGGAACAGGGCGAAGCGTGGAGACGGGCGGCCGTGGGGCTGTAAATAGCCCACGTGCAACAAGCCGAGAGCAAGGAAGGGTGGTTGTAACTCAGTGCTGGCTGGGATGGTGCAATGCACAAGTCCCACAGGAGCTCAGGGAAGAGACAGAAACCGGTGCAGGAGGCAAGAAGTGGGGACGGGGGCCGGTGAGGGGTTGTAGGTAGGAGAATTGGGGGGCGGGGCTACATTAATCAAGGGCAGAGTCGGGCAGAACCACAGGGCAGACGTCCTAGCTGGAGCTCCGGTTTGCAAACCTCTTTGCGTAAGGTCTAGACAGGACTGCATTGCTGGGGTCTTGTCCCCCAAACTCGTTAGTCTAGGAAGCTGCTGCTCAGAGCTCGATATTTAAGTGTGCAGGACTCTTCCTTGTATCTTAATTGCTCCTGAAGAAATGCCCGGACCGATAACCCCAATAGCAGGAAGCGCACTTCCTTCACCCGGTGACTTGACTTTTTGCACTGGAACCTTGTTGGAATACACCAGGCAACCAACCCCTTCCTGCCTCCAAAGCCCTCCCAGGCACTCAAAACATGAGGTCCCGACAGGGGACAAAGGAGGGGCACTTGACATCCGCCATCGTGGATGTGGCTGTGTGCGTTTCAATGGGACTGACTTTTTTTTTTTAACTTATTTTTAGACGAGCTCAAATAACAATCTGGAAAAGCCAGACTCCAGAGAACAATGAGAAAATGTAGAGAAGCCAAATATAAAAATACTGGCACATGCAAAAAAATAAAATAAAATAAAAAAGTCAATTCACTTCCACAGATTACACCTGGAAAATTCCCAGAGGGACGAGTAGATTTTGGAAGAGAAAAAGAGATTATATTTTATGGGAAGAGATACAATAACCATTCTCTTCCCATAAAACAAGTGATGGAAGATTGTCTCTGCTCCATAGATATACACTGCACATTTTCGGGATAATACTAACAGGAAATCAATAGGATCTTTTATATGTGAAAAGACATTATCTCTCCGGACGGCCAGCACAGCTAATCGGGCTACGGACGATCTTCACAAAAACTTGCCACTCACCATTAATCTTGGCCCTGGGACAATAAGTAGCCTGTGAATCTAGATCTTTGTTTATTTTTAAATTATCCTTATTATTTATTTATTCTGGCAGGGAGATAATCATGTTGAAAGCATCACCCTTCATTAGAGCCACGGAGCCTCCAGATGACACCCCATGACAAGTGTCTCCCCGGTGGGCCAGATGCTCTCCGAAAGCCCCCCCCCCACGTCCACTCTGGGTGATGGCCACACCATTAGCCACCAGGAGCTTTATCAGGGCATAATTTGACAGCTACAACAGGCGTGGCGGGATTTATTGGCTCTCCTGGTTTTTGCCTTCATTGATCTGAAATAGAACCGAAGTTAATATTAGCAAAAAACACTTTGCGCCAGGGTCATTTTTCCAGGGAAGGTTTTGGCGACCGGTGGCTTTGAACATTTATTATAACAAGTGTTTTTGGCCAACCCTAGGTCACGAGCCTCGTGATATCCGAAAGACTAAATATTCTGGCCTCTCCTCCCATCAGAGGATCTAACCACTGTCCCAGTAAAAAAAAAAAAAAAAAACGCTTAGTTTTCTGAGATACTAACTTAATCGTCACAGAGTACAGAGCCCAATAGTATTGAGTTCAGATTTAGCACTGGCTCTGCCCCAGTATTACTTTGCTTGGACTGTCACAACAAAATACCAAAAACCGAACAGAAATTTATTATCTCATAGTTCTGGAGCCCAGAAATCTAAAATCCAGGTGTCCTCAGGGCCACCTTTCCCTGACGGCGCTAGGGGAGGATCCTTCCTTGCCCGTCCAGCTTCTGTGGTGGCCCTGGCGTCCCCTGGCTTGTGCCTGCATCATCACTCCTGCCAGGGGGTCATCCCCTCCTGGTGTCTCCACGTCGGCTTCCCTCTGTGTGTGTCTGTGTCCAGATTTCCCCTTTTCTAAGGACACCAGGCATATTGGATTAGGGCCCACCCCAATGACCTCATTTTAATTCAATTACTCTAAAGGTCCTTTCTCCAAACACAGTCACATTCTGAGGTTCTCGGGCTAAGACTTGACTTCAACATAGGAATTTGGGGGAGACCCAATGCAACCCGCAACAGCCCTCAAAAAACTGACCTCTTATTAAATGCAGACTAGACTGAATGTACTCCTCCTACAATTAGGTTACATCGGGGCTTCTCAACCTCAGAGCAGCTCACATTCTGTCTGGGCAATTTGTTGGTGTGGGGTAGAGGGCTGTCCCGCGCGTTACAGAGGGTGGTTAGCAGGTTCTGGCCTCGACCCGATAGATGCCAGTAGCTCCTGGCCTCAGGCTGGTGAAAACAAACAAAAAAAAAGCCTCCATTTATTGCCAAATGTCCCCCAGTGGGGGTGGAAAAATGCCCCTGGTTGGGAACCGCTGAGCTAAATGAAACGTAGGCCAACCTTACGGAAGCACGACAGCGGGACGACCACCCAGAGAGAGGTTGGGGGGCCACCCGTCAGTCGAAGAATGGTTTGGTTCCTAAAAGTGATTGATCCCGAGTGAGTCCCTGCATGTCTGGATTCCTGCATTCATGAAACAAACATTTATTAAGCGCCAAGTATTAATACACGTCAGGCGCTGATGTGGGCACAATAGGAAAAGCAGAGAACAAAGGAGATTTTTAACCGTCGTACATTTTAGCGGGGAAGATGGAAAACAAACAAGAGAAATAAAACGTGCAGTACGCTAGAGAGAAAACACCAAAGCAAGGCGGACAGGACGCGTTGAGAGGATACTGGAATTCTTCACAGTGGCCTGGGGAGGCACTGAGATACGGGTGCGGACCCGAAAGGGGGCGCGTCGAGTC